>JAEMWC010001829.1:35000-90516 GCA_016490735.1 Pachyseris speciosa
TCAGGAGATGGAGTGCTGGAAATGAGTATTCCAGATGTTCTTGCAGATTAGCCACACCCCCGATTTGATTAAAAAATTCTGAGCAAAAAGGTGCAGCTTATACGCTGGTGTTTTATGGTATGTAAGAAGGGGAAATTGGATGAAAACTCATTATTTACATCATTCATGATCATAGTATAATTTATTTCCTCAGATATTTGACATGCTGTGAATCAATAACAACAGCAATGAATTGTCCATCACTACCAAAAGAACTAGAGGTTTCCTCAATACAAGTGTAAATAGTAATGTTCAGGTTCCCTATTGTTTATTTCTCAATAATGCTAGGTTTTCAAATGTATTCATAGTATATTTTCCCTTAAAGCAGATGAATATAATTACTATTTTTCTAAAAATTGCTATAATATTAATATATGATACTAGTAGTAATACATCAGTACATTTCATTGTTTACAATTCCTTATGCTGTACAAAAATGTTACAGTGAAGAGCAACAGTATTTCTGTTGACTTTCTTATTCTCTTAATTTAAGGAGGAGTTCATTCCAATATGGCATTTTTTCTTTTCGCCAACAAAGATTATACCGAAATGTCAGCTTCCAGAGAGCTTTCTCACCTTATGAAATCCTCTTCTCAAATTCGAGATCCAAAGGCTGCCATCTTGGATCACTCATAGCAGCCTGGTGAGGATTATGCGACGTCACTGTGCTCAACCTAGGTTTGGCAGGAGGATTAAATCACTCAACACTTCTTTTGGAGCTGCACAAGGCATGACCAGAAAAGAGGAAGCATAGAGTGATTTAATCCTCCCGCCAAACTCAGGTTGAGGCATTGATGTCACATACTCTTCACCAGGCTGCTAGGCGTTCTCCAAGACGGGGGCTGTTGGATCTCCAATTTCAGGCTACTACAGACAAGGATTTCAATTGAGTGGGAAGCTCTTTGGAAGCCGAGATTTCGGTGAGTAACCTACCTTTGTAAAATTCTTTAGTTGGTGAAAAGAAAAAAAAAAGGCCATTTTGGAATGAACTTATCCTTTAGAATGTTACTGTAAATTATCAAGTTAATGCAAATGCATAAAAATTAAAGAAGTAATACATGTAAATCTTAGTCTGGTAACACTCTGTTTGGACTCAGACAACTCAGTCTTCCATGGGTATTGGATTTTCCTGAAGATCACTGTTTTCTGATTCACAGCTTTGTGATGGTGCAGGTAAACTAAATCGACTCCGCCGCTTACGCAATTCTGCAGTGGGAGGTGGTGGCTTGGCTGCAATAGTTGGGGCCAACAGTCGAGGATAACTTGCATTCAGAGAGATATTCCTTGTCACAATATCTACATCATTTAATCTGGCATGTAAAATTTTAGCAATGAGGAGGGGAATATATTCATATCCCTTGGGAATATATTCACATGCCTGCTGTGATGTCAGCCATAAACAAGTGATCATCATTGCTTAAAATTAATTATACAAAATAAATAGTGTTACCCCGATTTTGAGTCAGTGTCACTGTCAGCGTCGAAACATATGTCTTTGTTCAGTTCTTGGATGGCAGAATTATAAAGTGCTTGATAACTGAAAAGAGGCAGCAAAACAAAATGTTCAACTGTGGTATAACAATACTGTTCATAGGCAATGTACTCCACAAATAAATGAAGCTTTTGTGCTCGGCTCAGAGATCACCCTGATAACAAAATACCTGTCAGGAGAAAGATACATGTGTATGACTTGAAAAACCTGACAAGCAGTAAGGAAAACTCAAGTTAAAGCACCAGAGAGATGTCCTCATCAACTACTCTGTAGAAGAGTTCTCAGTAGTTGAACTAGATCAGAATACAATTAGACTGACTGATGAAGATGAATTAAGTGGTCTGAGAAATATATATACATATATATAATAGTATATATATATATATATATATATAATAGTATATATATATATACTATTATATATATATGTATATATATTTCTCAGACCACTTAATTCATCTTCATCAGTCAGTCTATTTGTATTCTGATCTAGTTCAAATAGTTGTAAACAGTTTTTAATTCTTAGTTTTTAAACTTTTTAATCTGAAGAAGGCTGAACAGCCGAAACGTTATTACATCCGTCAGATCAGCTAGAATTTCGCCCCACTGTCGTTATCTCTTATTTATCTATATAATAGTATATATATATATATATATATATATATATATATATATATATATATATATATATATATATATATATAGAAAAGTTAATTATGAAATCAAATGGCGTATTGTAAAACAAGCAAGATCGTATTCAAACATTAACAAAAAATGTAATTTGTGTCTGTGGGAGAAGTACTTCATTATTTGTAAACCGGAGATGGCTACCCTCAACAGCAGAAATGAACTGACATCAATCTGTAGACATTCGAAAAAATTTCTGTTGAATACTGTATTTGCTTAAACCAATTGTATCTTGACACGTCACGCTAGAAAGTATTGTTCCTACTATTCCAATGTGTATATCTTGTATGTATTCGTTATTCTCGGGCAGTTGCCTGATGATTGTTTTGAGAGAAGCATGAAACTCGGAGTAGCAAATATATGTGTTTGATCTAGTCCGTCTCCACATACTTTCTATATATATGTATATATATATATATATATATATATATATATATATATATATATATATATATATACTGTCGAGTATCATACCTCACATCTGCATCAGAAATAGACTCTTCTGAATCAGAACACATATTCTCATCGTCAGAAAATAAAGACGAGTTCAAACTATAGTCGAAAAAAACCAAAAAAAATTAGATGAGACTGTTGTCTGTGATCATGATATTTAAATAAAGACGACAAACTTTAATTGTAATCAATGCATGTATTTGTAAATGCAACCTACATTGCTGATTTATTGCTCTCGCCATCTACACCACCAAGATCTCGAATGGGAGACTCACTCCAAAGCTCAGAAGTGCTGGTATCAACAATAGCTGGATGACCCAAAGGTTTAACTGGAGTTGAGGACTGTGGCCCTTTAAGAAAAATATTTTTTATCGAAATTCAACATTCAAACGAAAACAAAAACAAATTCTAATCGACATGAAACATTAACATGCATTGATGCAAAAGCATCCTTGCACCTTCACTTTCGTCTTTTGACTGTCTTCGTGTACGTGTCGTAAACGCGCGAGACTTCGCCGTAGTATGCTGAATTTCCCTTCAAAAATAAACACAAGGTACGATCATAAATTTGACTTGTTGACATAAAAAACCTTTTAAACGGTTACCTCATCAAGCAAAGAAAACCAAAACTTACCTTCTCCGATATTCAAGAGATGACAAATGTGCCGCGAAATCGCTGTCACTATAACTTTCGTATCCTGCCTTGAACTTCGCACCAAGCCAGGACTGAAATATATTATTTTCGAGGAAAATACGTTGACGGTTTTTAAACCACTCTCTTTTGTACTGTTTCAGGTCAGAAATCGTTTCTTTGCGACCAGAGTTCCTTCGTTTACCTCCGTGGCCGCCTCCGCCACTTGCATCCGCCATCTTGTTTTAGTCGGGACAATCTTGAAATATTCTGCAGAATTTTTCAAGTTTTGAGCTTCGGCCCGCACATGCGCAGTTCATGAGATTTATCCTTTAAACTGATCACGTGTTGTGATGGTGTTGGTTTCCCGGCGATGGGGTTCGTCCGTGATAAAAACCTCTCGTTCATATTTCTAAGTCGTTTAATTCCAGCTACGAGGAGTAGTAATTTTGATTTTTCATTCATGCTACAAAGTATTAGCCTGCATAACAGGCGCTTATTTAGCCGAGCGCGAAGCGCGACACGCGGGCTTGGAGTGTCTCGCGCTCCACGCCTCCATCGCTGGAGCCTCCACTCTTCTGAAATACGCAAAAAAAAAAAACATTAATTAATTAATAATAATAATAATAATAATAAAAATAATAATAATAATAATAATAATAACGCCTGTTCTGCAGGCTACAAAATATGGAGGTCATTATTAGCAAGGCTGCAACAGATATCAGTTTACCAATCTTCGTCTTTATGAAGCTTCTCATCTGTTTTCATGGCGGCGGTCAGAGCAAGTTTCAATTAAGCGTGGTTAAATCAAACCCAAAGTAATTAGACTGGTCAATCACAACTGACGTAAACATTCTAACAAATTATTTAGAATTCGAAGAAGAGACATGTAACCGGTCACAGTTGGCTTTGGGTTTAGCGTCTCATTGGTTGAGAAAGTAGCGCGAGATTTGCCAACCAATCACGGAGCTCAGTAAAGCACTATCAAAGAAAACACTGCATACTTCCAACGCTCGATTGAAAACTGTTCTGATCATTGTACGTTTGTTATTTCTTTCTTCACAGTGCCTTCAAAAGGAACAAGCACAAAGTCAGCAGACATGGTCAAGTTAGAACCCATGATGAAGCTAGTACTTCACTGCATTGATAGGGTTCGAAGGTTCAGGCTAGGAAAAGAGGTTTGTAGTGTCTTCTTTCCAGCAAATCACCACAAAGACAATAATCTTTGTTAAACTCTTTCCTAGTTTCTCATCCTGTTCATATTAATTTTGTAGGACTGAACAGTTCTCTTTTGAAATTTAGGCGAAAGCTAAGGCTGAGAAAAACCGCCGGGACCTGGAGGAAAACCTGCTGAAACAGTCACACGCACAAAGGCAAGAGGTAGGGTGCAACAATAACTGCTTTCTTCAGCCTTACGCTGAAAAATGGTTCGTTCGTCATAGGGAGCTTTAGCAACGACGACGGCGACGGCAACGAAAACGTCATTTCAAAATAGAACTTCTCGTTTTCGTAACGCTTTCGCTATTATTCCAATTTGTTTAATTTAGAAAATACTGGCGAACTATTCAGGGACTAAATTGTTATGAACGCCGTTAAAGTAAGGAAAAAGAACGAAAACTTTACAGTCACACGCTCACGTTCTCTAGAAAACCTAAAATTTGGTCATTTCACGGTGTTGTTTTGCAGAGGACGGGAAAGAAATGTACCAAAATGTAAAACGCACGTGCAAAGCCATTGTTTTTGCTCATTAAACCTACTGTTTTGTGGCGTTCTCGTTGCCGTTGCCGTCCTCGCTCCCTAATAGGGAGCTTTAGCAACGACGACGGCGACGGCAACGAGAACCTCACTTCAAAATAGAACTTCTCGTTTTTGTAACGCTTTCGCTATTATTTCAATTTGTTTAACTTGGAAA
This sequence comes from Pachyseris speciosa, assembly GCA_016490735.1. Taxonomy (NCBI): domain Eukaryota; kingdom Metazoa; phylum Cnidaria; class Anthozoa; order Scleractinia; family Pachyseridae; genus Pachyseris; species Pachyseris speciosa. The sequence goes on from JAEMWC010001829.1 coordinate 40,215, forward strand.
ATACTGGCGAACTATTCAGGGACTAAATTGTTATGAACGCCGTTAAGGTAAGGAAAAAGAAAGAAAACTTTACAGTCATACGCTCCCGTTCTCTAGAAAACCTAAATTTTCATTTCACGTTGTTGTTTTGCAGAGGACGGCAAAGAAATGTACCAAAATGTAAAACGCACGTGCAGAGCCATTTGTTTTTGCTCATTAAGGCTATTGTTTTGTGGCGTTCTCGTTGCCGTTGCCGTCGTCGTTGCTAAAGCTCCTTAATGACCGGGGCAACGGCAACGGCAACGGCAACGAGAACGCCACTATGACTAAACAACAGGTGTAATGACCAAAACCAATGGCTTTGCATCTGCTTTAGGAAATTTGGGACATTTTCTTGCCGTTCTGTGGTAAACAGCAACACGAAGTGACCGGATTCAAGGTTTTGTGAAGGACATGAACTCATGACGGCGAAATTTTGACTTCTTTCATAACTTTGACGTCCCTCCTATTAATTTAGTTCCTGGATGGTTCGCTCACTTTTTACAAGTTAAACGCTATGGAATAACCGCGAATTAGTTACAATACCTGTGATTAAAAGGTTAAATGGCGTTTTCGTTTTCGTTGGCGTTGGCGTTGGCGTTGCCGTAGTCTTTGCTTAAACTCCCCTGTGTCGTGCCCGGACACTTTTTTCTCGTGAAGAATGAGAAAGTCTGGGTACGAGATTACTTCCAGGGCATAACAGAGAGACCCGGATGTTTCAGTTTGTGGATTGTTAACGTTGTTTCTGGTTTCTAATTAAGGCTGCTCAACAGCGTCGTGAGGACAAGGTACGAGCTGAGAAAGAACGCATTATGCAGGAAGACGACCCGGAAAGACAACGTCGGCTTGAGGTGACTGTGAATCAGTGTAGAAAATGTTGACTTTTGCGGGCAACCTTTCTGTGTGCTGGCAAATTTAAAATCGACGTGGAGACGTTCGTCAGTGAAGCGTCATTTACCTTCATCTTATCAAAAACTTGGCAACTCCTCATTAGTTTTTGATGACAGTGTTTCACAATGTGGTGATTGCGAGGAGTTTGGTTATCGAGTTCTTTCAGTCGGCAGTAGCAGTGTACCAGATTAGGACGGAGTCTCAGGTCGAAAACCGACACAGCTGGCTCCCTGACCCAATTCATGGAGTAACAAACTTACGAAGACTTAGAATGCCTGACAACTCCTTAAAATCGTCACTGACCCCCAGGTTTTGAAAGTTATCTGGGACACTGCAATAATACCGGCAAGGCTTTGGAAGTGCTTATTGAAAGTGTCGGTGTCAGTTGCCGAAGAATTTCCGCTCGAACATTTTCGTGTGGATACCTGTGGTATCTCACATTAAAGTGGCCGAACACAGTTTTCGCGCGCGCGCTCTGCAGTCGTTGGTGCTGATGCGAGGCAGCGCGCACAAGGATAAGACAACAACAAACATGGAGCCGAAAGAGTGATGAGTTTTTTGTTCTAAGGCGGTTTTATATGACATTTTTCTTCTGAAAATGATAGTGTGTTGTAAACTTAAATCTTGTTAGAATGGTATGTCGGAAAAAGTCAAATAGGGCAGGTTTTTCAGTGTTGCCATCAGAACCGTGAGCCAGTTAAATGCAGCGCATGCGTAGTGAGTTAAAAAATTGAGATTGAACTCTTTCAGGTCCAGTCTCCGAAATACGCGTATTTCTCGAGAACGGCCCGTTAGAATTTCACGAAATTTGGCAGGAAAATACTTCAGGAAACAAGAAAGTAGGTTATTGCAACAATTCTGAAATTTAACTGAGGAAATTGTAAATAATGGAGTTACCTTTCAGTGACGGATAGCTAAAAATTGGTCTGTTAAAATATCATTAGAATAATGTCTACATGTGAGTATTGTGACAAGTTTGTTTCAGGCAAATGATAGAGAAAATCTAACGACTGAATTTTCTGCAAATATAAAAAACCCAATTTTAAATTGATGTTTATGTCCAGTCACGTTACCATATCAACATCGCACACGTCAGCGTAACTATCAAAATTCGAAAGTCTATCCTTTTAACTCATGTCCTGCCAATTTTGGGGACCTAGAGTTCAACGGTTTCAGAATAAAAGGCAAATGCTACACAGGTTTCAAAAACTGTGTTCGGCCACCTTAAAGGGCTACGTTTCGAGGATTTTGCTGTTTTCACTAGTCAATTCTGTGCTAAAATCATTACTTTGAGCCTTTACTCATAAGCAAAATCCTTCTGTAAAACTACGACGACGATATCAAATGAATTTTATCAGGGAGGGCTAACCATAATAAATTTCTCGATGATTTTTAAAAACACAGCATCAAAACTTGAAAAAATTGGCCAATTTTTTCAAGTTTCAATCCATTTCCATCCTTTCCATCCGTAGTAACAGGCCACAGGAAACAGTTTCAGTACCTTCGTAGACTGCAAAACAGCCGTATGCTTGCGTTGGTCGAATGCGAGGTCTTGTCAAGCGAAAGGTCTGGAGCGAGGGTGAAAACGTACAGTGAGACTGGGGAGAGACGCTAAAAATTGGTTACGCTAAATTATTGTTGATGGTTTTATTGTTATAACGTTTGTTGACGTAATTATTGTTAGACTTGTGAGGCAAGTTTCGGCACACACGCCTTAAGGGCGTGTGAAGCTCGCGCGCTTGGCGCGAGAATTCGCGCATTCGCAAAACGAAAATAAAAACCGACTGTTTTGCAGTCTAGTACCTTCAAATAGTCTTTAAATAACAAAACTAGACCATTATTTTTGGAATTCAATTGATGCGAAAACACTGTCTAGCTTTTTATAACGTTGCCAAATAGCGTGACACTGCCCCTTTGACGCTAATGAGTTGTAAAGTTTGCCATGCATTGGGCACAGTGTATCCCACACATGTACCCATTTAGGGACCTATTTTTTCAGTTGGTCAAGAGGCTTCATTCTAAATCACGAATATCACAACTTTCTGAAAGTTTTCTAGAACAAGACGTCCAACCGAAGGTTGTGGACATCGTTGTCACTTTATTTTGATCTTTGAAGTATGATTATGATCATGATCATGATTACGATCCGGAACAGGATTAGGATCGGGATTGGGATTGGGGTGTAGAAAACACGGGCTTTTCAACGTTAGAAGCTGAGTGTGCCTAATGGCTATGTAATTGATTGTAGAGAGTTGTTAACTTTCACCGGCTTAAATTAGTGGGCGAACACCTTCACATCGAATTGAGCAGCACCTGAAGCAGTTGCAAAGAAAAAAAAATGTTGATTAAAAAACGTAGGTGACATTGATTCCCAACAAAGCTATCAACTCAACTGGCAACACGAGTGTGACGTGAAGTTGGCGAGGCTTAAGACGAATAACAGCTGCCGACTTGTACAAAGGGAAAAACGACAGTTTTTCAGTTAGTGCATGATCTGAAAATTAAACTTTAAATATTGTTCTTTTAGGAGAGGGAACACAAGAAAGAAATGAAGAAAAGAAATCTATTTAAAGTGAAACAAGTCAAGGCTCGTGGCTGAGGGACAACAGCTGTTCGTATTTGCTGAAATCGCTTTGACCAATAACAATAAGCTATTTGAGATGCAAGGGTTATGTAAATGGCTTAAAGGGACAATGGAACGGCTAGTTAAGGGCAACTTAGACCGACGACCGACCGACGATGTTTTATGCGACAATCTGACGATACGCCTACTATACGATTTGTTTTGTGCGAATTTACCCTTCTACTGGTCGCGCATGACGCTTGAAAATATAGCATGTCGAAATATGTTTTAAAACCTATGGCATTGGTAGGTAAAAAGTAGGGATTGTTGAGGTCAGTTTAGACGCTTTGACTTTGTTGTAGGTAAGAAGCTGACAATAAGCGCAGGATAATAAATAATAAGCATTTCTATTGCGCGAATTTTAATCCAAGCCTTGTTCGAATGCGCATTACAAAAAATGGTAAACAAACTAAAATTACAATTAATTACAAACTCTTTCTTGTAAATGTTACCTACTGGTCGTTAACGATACGTAAAATGTCGTAGAATTTTGAAACGTGTTTTACAGTGTAAAATCTTACACTAATCATAAGCCTAGACACTCAGGCAATGCTAAATGACGAGAGAAGCATACAACATTTTATATGCGCATGCTACGTTTGCTAGATACGATTAGCGGTAAACAAAAGTCGTCACGTCTAAATCTGCCTTTAGCCAGAGTTCACATGCGGTCACATTCTCGAGCACAAAAACATGAGATCTGGGAAAAAGGTCAGAAGTGATATTCTTTTTTCCTTTTTTGGTGCTTTAAACGTCCAAACCTCGGGGAATATTCGGGTTTTGTTTGGTCTTTTTAACAGCTTTTTGCGTTTTTATCTCTCGTTTTGGTGCCTTTAGCCATTTTAGCCATCATCATTTTCTGCCGTTTTACGGTAAGAGTAGCCACAAAATTGAATTCTCTATCTCAATATTAATCCTTCGCGATCCTTTTTTTCGCAGATTCCCAGCTCTTGTAACTTTGCATTCGCTCACATTAATAATAAACTTTGGTGTTTTCTTGTTAGACCTTTTACCTCTGTGTATTTGTGTGCGAGATTTTGTCTTTTTTAGCCGCTGTTACACGTTGAAACTTTTAGCTGAAACTTGTGTGCAACTTGCGCTGCGAAACAAGTTTCAGCGAGCGTTGCACCGTGAAACATGGTCGGTTTCGTGAAACTTTTTCGGCTTCCGTTGCGAGAGAAGTTACACGAAAAGTTGAACCGCTTTCTATTTCTGCAACGGTCGCAACGATCGCAATGGTGATAAAAACAAGAGTTTCACCGTGTAACACCACTTCGTGAAACTGGTCTCGCTTGGTCTTATCACGCTACGCTGCGTAAGCCATGGAACTAGTTTTGCGGGAATTTCGAGACCAGTTTCAACGTTCCCGAGCAAGTTTCGACCTTTCATGTTACACGGTGTATGCGACCGTTGAGTCAACCTACTTTTCACGTACAGTTTTTATAGTTTAGGGTCGTAACGAGGTATATTTTCCCACCGCTGATCCCAGTTTTGGAGGCAAAATTTTGATCCCTGATCCCAAAAACGTGACAAAGTCTGATCCCTGATCCCAGTGAAATTTTCTGATCCAATGAAGCAATTGGTTAGCGTTCGGACTATTTGCAAGTTAAAGTTAAGTGTGCTTACGTGAAGCAACTCGTCATGTCCACACTTACCTTAATTGTTCAATACTTCACGGACAAGGCAGAGTTGTCTTCGTAGGGTGATAAACTTAAAAACATGTTGTGCAAAGCGAAAATCATCGCGTATTTTTAAGTAGCAATATTATAGACTGCTTTGTGTAAAACATGAAACAGAAAACAGGACTTTTCACGATTTGAATTTTTTAGTTCCCAGAACAAATTTCAAAACTATAACAATCCTTGAACTGTAACTGATGTTCAGAAGAATTCTAGAAATAGGGTAACCCTAATACTCAGTAAAAGCTCTGAAAGTAAAGGGTAACATGCGAGAAATCCTAAACTTTTACTCATTCCTGTTCTCTTTGGTTTTGGTTTTTACATTTTCAACTTGGACAGTTTAAACGAATCTAAGAAACTTGAGGTAACTAATTCCTTTTAAACTTTTCTAATGCCTAGTAGAAGCTTAGATCCATCTCGGACAGTATTCCAGAGCGAATTATTCATTAATCCTCTCTTTTCCCGAGGAAGATGCAGCCAAAAGCCTATATTCGGTTGTTGGCTTCCGTCGAGGAGTATTACTAAAATCACATTACAGCAGTTGCTGGGATTTTAATAATTTTCTTTAAGTCTTAGAAGTTTCTCTTACGAAAATGTACTTAATATTCTTAATCGCAAAATTATTCAAGTTCATTTCGTTGATCCTGATTTAACTAGCCACTTTATGAAAACTGAATGGGAAAGTCAGGTTAATAGAAAATTACGAGAAATGAGCACTTCCTCACTCGACAGCAAAAACGATTCGAATACACTTTGTTATGTCACTTTCCTTAACTTGAATTATTAGTATCGAATTCATCACGGTTTTACTACCTATTTACAATTTCTTCCTGGCCTTACTTCTGGTTTACGCAAGTAGGCTGAAACGCCTACAATTAGAATATTTGTAACACGGTACCATAACTACAGTGGTGTGTCCCATAACTACAGTCATTAGTTTTCAATGTGTGTTCTTTACTTTTTCAGACATTTTTTTGTCCTGACAAGCGCAGCGGTGCTAAGTATGATCTTCCTGCCTCATTTGTCATTCTAAGTGAATCAGCTGAAGCAGCCAACACAATCCTATCACAGCAGGTACATTGCGTCTTCAAGAAATCCAAGCTCAAAAAAGTGAATCTCCTTAACTGATTGCCCCGTCGTCCGCTGTGCTCGTTATGAGAATTTTGGTAACTTGTCTTGAAAGACAACTTCTCTTAGCTGACAATATCCTTACTTCTCAACACCTTACATGTGAGGAGAAATTGCAGGCAACTGAAGGGAAACAGGATAGGTGTGGGTGCTCTTTTGCATCTCTGATTAGTATGGCCTGGCCAGAGTTAAATTTGTGAAGCTTGTTAAGCTCTGGCTAAACAAGGCAACAATGTTGCGGCGACAATTTGAGCTTGCGCATGTTTCCACGATGTTTCCCTGTTTAGCCACCCAAGGAAACATTGTTGCAGCAACAAGAATGTTTCTGAACTCCCTCAGAAACATTTTTTGTTGCCACAACAATGTTCTATTGGGTGATTAAACGGGGAAACGTCATGGAAACATGCACGAGCTCAAATTGTTGCCTCGTTTAGCCAGAGCTTTAGTCTTTGGTTTTTTTGAGTTCTGCAGTATTTCACATTCAACAAATACCATCATTTTCCTAATCATTACAATTTTTCGCATTGAGGATCAAAAAATCTACCATTGTATGATGTTCCTCTCTCGTTGCATTTTTCATTGGCGTCATTTAGCACTGGGTGATAGGAAAGTTCACCAGCCTTGGATATGAGTTTGCCTGGCTGCTTTATGTATGCTCACCTGGTTTTTCCTGTCAAGAAACTAAGTAAAAACTTGCTCACGTAGTGTATGAAGATCAACATTTCCATCATGCAAAGGCAAGATTGTATGGATTATAGAAAAGTTACATGATGAGTGTGAATTGGGCTTTGGTAAAAATGGAAAGAGTGTGTGATTTGCTTGAGAAATTCTGAAACACATTATTATAGTGTTGAAGTGTTAAGCTATAGCATTATGGTGTTCTAATCATCAACAGCACTTTTATCTTTGTTTGTTCTGATCACAAGAGCTATTTCAAGCAATGAAGAAATGTTTGAATCATTAATAATTTCAGACCAGTATGTTGGACCTAAACAGCCAGATGATGAGTAAGTTTGTCATTGGATTCTCACTGAGTTTTGAGTCAAATTTTGCTTTGAACAACTCACCTAGGGTTTTCAGTGAACGCCACTGCCTGAGAACTTCTGTCAATATAAGTAAGTTCTTCTCTGTTTTTGCTGTGACATTCTTGTTAATTTAATTAAATGCAGCAGCTTTGTTTTTTAAATTGAAGCAGCCGTACGAAACTGCTTTGTTTCGTGTGACAGTTTAAGTGATGGTTTTCATGTGATGTTAGTAAAATTCTAAACTTTAGCTAAGAGCACCTCAGATTTCATGTTTTAATATTTTCTACACAGCAGTGAGGCAAATCTTTGAAGAAAATTTTGCTTTGTTTTGCAAACAACATTGGATCAAATTCATGGAAGCCTTAAGCCGAAACGATTTTCAAAATGCTATAAAACCGATATATTTGCTTTGCTTTTCGATTTTTAATTATCGTAGTAACGTACATGTAAAATTGTCACCTCAATAGTTACAAAACGTAGTTTCAAATATTGACTTCATTTTCTTGCTTATTTATTATACTGACTTTTACAGCCGCCATGTTAGTGCCTGTGAGAGGGACACCAACATGGCCGATCCATACTAAAGTCTTGTAATTTTCTACTAATTTATTTTCGTGATAACTTTTTTCCTGATGATTCGCTATATGGCCAGAAATTATTCTGAGTTACACTGTATTTCTTTTTACCTATCACCTAACTCTTTGTTTTTGCCCCTACGACCAAACATGCAAAAGTCTTCGATTGTTTTGGCTAAAATCAAGAATACCTGACCATTAGAGAACAAAATCAAAAAATAAATTGTGTCTGTTGAAAATTAACAGCCTTTTAGTTACACACACAAAAAATATCCACGACAGTGTTGTTGCAAAAAAGAGTTTTATACCACGCCATAAAAAATACAGCCAATCAGAATGCAGGGAAAGTCGTCCTGTATTCGTCAGTGTACCACCGAACCTTCCCATCGTGCACCGCAGTGGTTTTATAGGGCTACATATATGTCCATGTATTTTCGATTGCATGGTAGAGCACTTTTCAATTGAGTGTCGTAAAACCAAAACCAAAGCAGTTATTCCAGCCAATCACAACAAGTAAGCAGTGCAATGAGCCAATCAGAATACGAAGCAATTACATGTAGCCGGCGCCAAGCGCGGGAAAATACGCGCGTGCAAGTCGCGATTGGTTTTGGTTTTGCTTGTCATTGGTTGAGAAAGTGGCACGAGTTTTCTTGGCCAATCACAGCGAAGCAATGCAAAACCAACGAAAAACCAGAATGACTTTCGACACTCAATTGAAAACCGCTCTATAAAAGAGTAATGCAACGGATACTCCATGGTATACTACTCGAAAAAATTGCATAATGAGTATGTATTTCGATATCAAAACGTTGTTTTTGCTTCTATCGCTTGGTCTTATATTTGAAGAAAATCTTCTCTTTTTTAGTGAGCAAGCAGCCAATGGAAAACCCGTGAAACCGAAGAAAGTTTTGCTTTTTAACTTCAACGGTAAGTGTGTAACTTCTGGTTTAAGAGGAATTTTACGTGGCTTTTCTTTTTAAGTTATCATCTCCATTTATGACCATACACTAATACAGACGCTTTGTAGATTCCCGATCGTTACGCTGGATACATGTTATATCTCAACCGCTTCGCGGCTCGGTAAATATCCACCACTATTCACCTCCACTTTGGTGAATAATTGTTAACTAGTACGCATAATAAAGTTTTCCTAAGACCAGCGCACAGACTAGATTGGACCGAGCGTGTGATCCTGATTTCCGGTGTGACGTCACGGGCTTGGCGGGCCGCGCACGGTTTCCCGCCAAGACCTTCACGAAATGACGCATATTCTGCGTATTCCGAGGAAACCATGTTGTTACCAATCGAACACGGTTACGATGTATTCAGGGTATTGCTGATTGGGACTATAGTTCACATCTAAATTTTCTCCCAGTCTTATTGGTTTAAACTGATCACGTGTTGTGATGGTGTTGATTTCCCGGCGATGGGGTTCGTCCGTGATAAAAACCTCTCGTTCATACTTCTAAGTCGTTTAATTCCAGCTACGAGGAGTAGTAATTTTGATTTTCCATTCATGCCACAAAATATTAGCCTGCATAACAGGCGCTTATTTAGCCGAGCGCGAAGCGCGACACGCGGGCTTGGAGTGTCTCGCGCTCCACGCCTCCATCGCTGGAGCCTCCACTCTTCTGAAATACGCAAAAAAAAAAATTAAATTAAAAAAAAGTATATATATATATAACAATAATAATAATAATAATAATAATAATAATAATAACGCCTGTTCTGCAGGCTACAAAATATGGAGGTCATTATTAACAAGGCTGCAACAGATATGAATTTACCAATTTCATCTTTTATGAAGCTTCTCATCTGTTTTCATAGCGGCTGTCAGAGCAAGTTTCAATTTAGCGTGGTTAAATCAAACCCAAAGTAATTAGACTGGTCAATCACAACTGACGTAAACATTCTAACAAATTATTTAGAATTCGAAGAAGAGACATGTAACCGGCGTCAAGCGCGGGAAAATGCACGCGAACAGGTCACAGTTGGCTTCGGGTTTAGCGTCTCATTGGTTGAGAAAGTAGCGCGAGATTTGCCAACCAATCACGGAGCTCAGTAAAGCAAAATCAAAGATAACGCTGCATACTTCCGACGCTCGATTGAAAACTGTTCTGATCATTGTAGGTTTGTTATTTCTTTCTTCACAGTGCCTTCAAAAGGAACAAGCACAAAGTCAGCAGACATGGTCAAGTTAGAACCCATGATGAAGTTAGTACTCCACTGCATTGATAGGGTTCGAAGGTTCAGGCTAGGAAAAGAGGTTTGTAGTGTCTTCTTTCCAGCAAATCACCACAAAGACGATAATCTTTCCTAATTTCTCATCCTGTTCATATTAATTTTGTAGGACTAAACAGTTCTCTTTTGAAATTTAGGCGAAAGCTAAGGCTGAGAAAAACCGCCGGGACCTGGAGGAAAACCTGCTGAAACAGTCACACGCACAAAGGCAAGAGGTAGGGTGCAACAATAACTGCTTTCTTCAGCCTCACGCTGAAAAATGGTTCGTTCGTCATAGGGAGTTTAGAAACGACGACGGCGACGGCAACGAAATAGAACTTCTCGTTTTCGTAACGCTTTCGCTATTATTCCAATTTGTTTAACTTAGAAACTACTGGCGAACTATATGAACGCCGTTAAAGTAAGGAAAAAGAACGAAAACTTTACAGTCACACGCTCACGTTCTCGAGAAATCCTAAAATTTGGTCATTTCACGTTGTTGTTTTGAAGAGGATGGCAAAGAAATGAACCAAAATGTAAAACGCACGTGCAGAGCCATTGTTTTTGCTCATTAAACCTACTGTTTTGTGGCGTTCCCGTTGCCGTTACCGTCCTCGTTGCTAAACTAAAGCTCCCTAATAGGGAGCTTTAGCAACGACGACGGCAACGGCAACGAGAACGCCACAAAACAATAGGCTTAATGGGCAAAAACAATGGCTCTGCACGTGCGTTTTACATTTTGGTACATTTCTTTCCCGTCCTCTGCAAAACAACAACGTGAAATGACCAAATTTTAGGTTTTCTCGAGAACGTGAGCGCACGACGGTAAATTTTTCTTTCTTTTTCCCTATTTTAAGGCCGTTCGTAGTAACATAGTCCCCGAATAGTTCGCCAGTATTTTCCTAGTTAAACAAATTTAAATAAATGCGAAAGAGTTACAAAAACGAAAAGTTAGAGTTTGAAACGACGTTTTTGTTGCCGTCGCCGTCGTCGTTGCTAAAGCTCCCTAATAGGGAGCTTTAGCAACGACGACGGTAACGGCAACGAGAACGCCACAAAACAGTAGGTTTAATGAGCAAAAACAATAGCTCTGCAGGTGCGTTTTACATTTTGGTACATTTCTTTCCCGTCCTCTGCAAAACAACAACGTGAAATCACCAAATTTAAGGTTTTGGCGAGAACGTGAGCGTGTGACTGTAAAGTTTTCTTTCTTTTTCCTTACTTTAACGGGATTCATAACAATTTAGTCCCTGAATAGTTCGCCAGTATTTTCCAAGTTGAACAAATTGGAATAATAGCGAAACCGTTACAAAAACGAGAAGTTCTATTTTGAAGTGACGTTTTTATTGCCGTTGCCGTCGTCGTTGCTAAAGCTCCCTAATGACCGGGGCAACGGCAACGGCAACGAGAACGCCACTATGACTAAACAACAGGTGTAATGACCAAAACCAATGGCTTTGCACCTGCTTTAGGAAATTTGAGACATTTTCTTGCCGTTCTGTGCTAAACAGCAACATGAAGTGACCGGATTCAAGGTTTTGTGAAGGACATGAACTCATGACGGCGAATTTTTGACCTCTTTCATTACTTTGACGTTCCTCCCATTAATTTAGTTCCTGGATGGTTCGCTATGTTAAAACGCTAAGTTAAACGCTATGGAATAACCGCGAATTAGTTACAATACCTGTGATTAAAAGGTTAAATGGCGTTTTCGTTTTCGTTGGCGTTGGCGTTGGCGTTGGCGTTGCCGTAGTCTTTGCTTAAACTCCCCTGTGTCGTGCCCGGACACTTTTTTCTCGTGAAGAATGAGAAAGTCTGGGTACGAGATTACTTCCAGGGCATAACAGAGAGACCCGGAAGTTTCAGTTTGTTGATTGTTAACGTTGTTTCTGGTTTCTAATTAAGGCTGCTCAACAGCGTCGTGAGGACAAGGTACGAGCTGAGAAAGAACGCATTATGCAGGAAGACGACCCGGAAAGACAACGTCGGCTTGAGGTGACTGTGAATTAATGTAGAAAATGTCGACGTTTTTCGGGCAACCTTTCTGTGTGCTGGCAAATTTAAAATCGACATGGAGACGTTCGTCGGTGAAGCGTCATTTACCTTCATCTTATCAAAAACTTGACAACTCTTCATTAGTTTTTGATGACAGTGTTTCACAATGGGGTGATTGCGAGGAACAGCAACCATAAGTTTGGTTATCGAGTTCTTTCAGTCGGCAGTAGCAGTGTACCAGATTAGGACGGAGTCTCAGGTCGAAAACCGACACAGCTGGCTCCCTGACCCAATACGTGGAGTAACAAACTTACGAAGACTTAGAAATGCCTGACAACTCCTTAAAATCGTCACTGACCCCCAGAGTTTGAAAGTTATCTGGGACACTGCAATAATACCGGCAAGGCTTTGGAAGTGCTTATTGAAAGTGTCGGTGTCAGTTGCCGAAGAATTTCCGCTCGAACATTTTTGTGTGGGATACCTGTGGCATTCCACATTAAAGGGGCTACGTTTCGAGGATTTTGCTGTTTTCACGGGCCAATTCTGTGCTAAAATCATTACTTTCAGCCTTTACTCATTAACAAAATCCTTCTGTAAAACTACGACGAGGATATCAAATGAATTTTGTCAGGGAGGGCTAACCATAATAAATTTCTTGATGATTTTTAAGGACAGCATCGGCCAATTTTTTCAAGTTTCAATCCATTTCCATCCTTTCCATCCGTAGTAACAGGCCACAGGAAACAGTTTCAGTACCTTCGTAGACTGCAAAACAGCCGTATGCTTGCGTTGGTCGAATGCGAGGTCTTGTCAAGCGAAAGGTCTGGAGCGAGGGTGAAAACGTACAGTGAGACTGGGGAGAGACGCTAAAAATTGGTTACGCTAAATTATTGTTGACGGTTTTATTGTTATAACGTTTGTTGACGTAATTATTGTTAGACTTGTGAGGCAAGTTTCGGCACACACGCCTTAAGGGCGTGTGAAGCTCGCGCGCTTGGCGCGAGAATTCGCGCATTCGCAAAACGAAAATAAAAACCGACTGATTTGCAGTCTAGTACCTTCAAATAGTCTTTAAATAACAAAACTAGACCATTATTTTTGGAATTCAATTGATGCGAAAACACTGTCTAGGTTTTTATAACTTTGCCAAATAGCGTGACACTGCCCCTTTGACGCTAATGAGTTGTAAAGTTTGCCATGCATTGCGCACAGTATATCCCACACATGTACCCATTTAGGGACCTATTTTTTCAGTTGGTCAAGAGGCTTCATTCTAAATCACGAATATCACAACTTTCTGAAAGTTTTCTAGAACAAGAAGTCCAACCGAAGGTTGTGGACATCGTTGTCACTTTATTTTGATCTTTGAAGTATGATTATGATCATGATCATGATTACGATCCGGAACAGGATTAGGATCGGGATTGGGATTGGGGTGTAGAAAACACGGGCTTTTCAACGTTAGAAGCTGAGTGTGCCTAATGGCTATGTAATTGATTGTAGAGAGTTGTTAACTTTCACCGGCTTAAATTAGTGGGCGAACACCTTCACATCGAATTGAGCAGCACCTGAAGCAGTTGCAAAGAAAAAAAAATGTTGATTAAAAAACGTAGGTGACATTGATTCCCAACAAAGCTATCAACTCAACTGGCAACACGAGTGTGACGTGAAGTTGGCGAGGCTTAAGACGAATAACAGCTGCCGACTTGTACAAAGGGAAAAACGACAGTTTTTCAGTTAGTGCATGATCTGAAAATTAAACTTTAAATATTGTTCTTTTAGGAGAGGGAACACAAGAAAGAAATGAAGAAAAGAAATCCATTTAAAGTGAAACAACTCAAGGCCCGTGGCTGAGGGAAAACAGATGTTCGTATTTGCTGAAATCGCTTTGACCAATAACAATAAGCTATTTGAGATACAAGGGTGAAGGGACAATGGAACGGCTAGTTAAGGGCAACTTAGACCGACGACCGACCGACGATGTTGTATGCGACAATCTGACGATACGCTTACTGTACGATTTGTTTTATGCGAATTTACCCTTCTACTGGTCGCGCATGACGCTTGAAAATATAGCATGTCGAAATATGTTTTAAAACCTATGACAGTGGTAGGTAAAAAGTAGGGATTGTTGAGGGCAGTTTAGACGCTTTGACTTTGTTGTAGGCAAGAAGCTGACAATAAGCGCAGGATAATAAATAATAAGCATTTCTATTGCGCGAATTTTAATCCAAGCCTTGTTCGAATGCGCATTACAAAAAATGGTAAACAAACTAAAATTACAATTAATTACAAACTCTTTCTTGTAAATGTTACCTACTGGTCGTTAACAATACGGAAAATTTCGTAGAATTTTGAAACGTGTTTTACAGTGTAAATTCTTACACTAATCATAAGCCTAGACACTCAGGCAATGCTAAATGACGAGAGAAGCATACAACATTTTATATGCGCATGCTACGTTTGCTAGATACGATTAGCGGTAAACAAAAGTCGTCACGTCTAAATGTGCCTTTAGCCAGAGTTCACATGCGGTCACATTCTCGAGCACAAAAACATGAGATCTGGGAAAAAGATCAGAAGTGTTATTCTTTTTTCCTTTTTTGGTGCTTTAAACGTCCAAACCTCGGGGAATATTCGGGTTTTGTTTGGTCTTTTTAACAGCTTTTTGCGTTTTTATCTCTCGTTTTGGTGCCTTTAGCCATTTTAGCCATCATCATTTTCTGCCGTTTTACGGTAAGAGTAGCCACAAAATTGATTTCTCTATCTCAATATTAATCCTTCGCGATCCTTTTTTTCGCAGATTCCCAGCTCTTGTAACTTTGCATTCGCTCACATTAATAATAAACTTTGGTGTTTTCTTGTTAGACCTTTTACCTCTGTGTATTTGTGTGCGAGATTTTGTCTTTTTTAGCCGCTGTTACACGTTGAAACTTTTAGCTGAAACTTGTGTGCAACTTGCGCTGCGAAACAAGTTTCAGCGAGCGTTGCACCGTGAAACATGGTCGGTTTCGTGAAACTTTTTCGGCTTCCGTTGCGAGAGAAGTTACACGAAAAGTTGAACCGCTTTCTATTTCTGCAACGGTCGCAACGATCGCAATGGTGATAAAAACAAGAGTTTCACCGTGTAACACCACTTCGTGAAACTGGCCTCGCTTGGTCTTATCACGCTACGCTGCGTAAGCCATGGAACTAGTTTTGCGGGAATTTCGAGACCAGTTTCAACGTTCCCGAACAAGTTTCGACCTTTCATGTTACACGGTGCATGCAATGTCTGCTGAAACTTTCTCATCGCCGTTGCACACAAGTTTCAGCTAAAAGTTTCAACGTGTAACAGCGGCTTTACATTAAATCCCTTGTAAGCGTCATGCCCTTGCGGCGAGAAGGTGGCAGAAGTTACAAGAAATCTCCAATGTTGTGGTCTCCTTTTTCTCATGTAGACCTCTTTCATAATGACGGACGATTTTGATTATTCTTTTATAGGTATGTTAATTCGTCTTACTAACCTCGCTTTGACGCAAATTTTGTACATGCTAGCGAGGCTGGTAAGGCTAATTACCACAAAAATAATGAATAATTTGTCCGGCGCCATTATGAAAAGGGTCTATTCTCATCATCATTCCTTCCGCGTCACTGTCCAGTGACGTGATCATTTGAGTTGAAGCAGATGTTGAGCACACAGCCAGCGTGATCTTATCAATTATTAAGATCCTGGTTTGGGGTCCGGTGTGGGTTTTGAGCCCGCGACCTCCCGCTCAGCAGTCCGGTGCTCTACCAACCGTAGATACGTAGGCGGCGGTTCGCTCATTTACAGTATGTTCTAGGTCAGTGAAAATTGCCCATTTTGTAGAAGAAGAACAAGAACAGGGCATGCTCTTGAAAATCTCGCTTGTTAGGATTGATCGGGTATAAGAGACACAAAAAGCTTGTTGCCCACAAAACCTCTGAGTTTCAATATGGTAACTTCCATCTATGAGGTTAGCTGGTACGCACCGTTCGATTAGATTCGACTCTGTCCAAATCCAAAGCCAGCTGCTCTTCGAATTCACATGTAATCATGATGGAGCATAGGCGCCAGTGGATGCCAACCTTGAACTAAATGGGCTATACTTTACATTCTCATCTCAATTTCCTTCATTCGATCTTACAAGGTCATTTTCGTCGCAAAAAGGCTCAAAATTAGTGATTGATTCAGCATCTTTCTTCGATAATATTGTCTATCTACATCTACATCTACACAAGCAAAGTCGGTAAAAAGCGTAAGACATCGCACCAATTATCAGGGTCGTAACGAGGTATATGGGATCAGGGATCACGGCCCCGGAATCAGGGATCACAACCCCGGGATCTGGGATCACAAGTCATCGGATCAGGATCAGTTATGTTTTAAGGGATCAGGGATCGGACTCTAATAGTAGCCTTAAAGAAGAATTTTAAAATTTGCTCACTTTGTAATGAAATACAGATCTGTTTTCATGAATATTAATTTTCTCGGCTTCTTTTTACCAGTCACTTCTCACTCTCGGATTACATATTACCCTGGTATTTTATAAGACAGTGCACCACGTTTGTGATTTCTGATGTGGTGAACTTCGACTTGCTGAGAAATCGGATACCTCCGAGCTGTCCTTGACCGAGCAGTGTACTCA
Organism: Pachyseris speciosa; assembly: GCA_016490735.1. Taxonomy (NCBI): domain Eukaryota; kingdom Metazoa; phylum Cnidaria; class Anthozoa; order Scleractinia; family Pachyseridae; genus Pachyseris; species Pachyseris speciosa. Next base: position 57,018 of record JAEMWC010001829.1, read on the forward strand.
ATCGTACTTGTTTACACGTGGTCTGTGGTTTCAGCATTTTAACTGTTTTGAGGCATGGGGAAACGAAAGAGGAAAAGTCGCGATCGACGGTATGGAAAAAGTGGGCGCACTCTGGCGCCCTCACTTCGCGCGCGCCCGCTTTGTCCTTCCCATTCCTTTTCTAGCACCTACCACACAGGCTATTCCCGATGGAGTAACATAGCACATTTGCGATCGCTGTGACGGTGGCTGAAAGGATTTCCCGCGCTTCCTTCTCTGCTCGCTAGGACCTATGGTACTCAGAAATTAACCACATTTCCATTGGACAGTGAAAAGAAGTTTATTAACTCGAGTTGCGATTTTGAGTTATCGGTAAGCGTTAAGTGTCGAGAAAATAATTAGCAATGTGAATGGCGAAGCGCCGATAACTCGGTTAAGCAAGTCACGATTGGCGATTCAGAGGACAGTGACAGTAAGGAGCAGCAAGATGAGAATGCGAACGACAACAGCTTCTCATACGTCGATGAACAGCCTGCCAGCAGAATACGGTCTCAAGCTGGACGTAGTAGATCCGGGAGAAGAGTGACCGGATATCTTTTATAGCGGAGCTCCGGCGGCCCGGAGGGCCGCCAAGCGGAGCACCATACCTATAGAAACCCGTCAACTGCTTTTCTCATGGTAAAATTGGCTAGCGGTATTGCTCGTGGGCGCGTACGTACGACGACGGAGTCGCCCAATAATTAATTATATCCTAATAATAATCATAATAATCCAACATGGCGGGTATACTCCACCTGGCCCAGCTGGCCAGCTACTTTACAGCGTACGTCTTTGATACTGGACATCCATCTTATAGCCAATTGACACCTGTCAAAACAAGGTATCCGCTGACCAGTGTCACGTGACCATATCGCGGGCTCAAGTTAAGAGCTCATCGAGGTCGGCTGTTTTTTTGAAGTTGACCGCTGACCAGGTACTTGCTTTCGATTGGATCGCAGGCGCAAGCCAGGTGTTGGACACCCAAACCAAATCGAGGCTTTTAAATTTTTCGCGCGCTTTCTGCGGCTCGTAATTTCACATTGAGTTGGTTTCTTTATTTTGAGCAAAACAACTTCATCTCCTTCGATCCAAGTTTGTCTTTCGCATTAAAATCAAGAACTTTTCAAAAGATACCCCGGAAGGTGAATTTTCAAGTGATGAAAGGAAGGACGAAAGATTTTTCTCAGGAAAACTTGGATCGATTGTGCGGTTGAAAACAGTATAATTCAACGCGTCAAGGGCTTTCACTTCACCATGGCATCTTGCATCTCACCAAGAAAAGTCACTTAACAGTTCACCGGTATTAATGGGAGGAATGAGTAGCTCAAACTCTGTGGAAGAAGCTCTTTCTTTGCGGATGCTTGTTTTTACTTTACTGAAGCTTACGTATTTTCAAGTGGTAGAAACCTCTACAACACAGCGCAGGACAGTGAGGTAAATTAAATAAATAGAAGCTTAACATTTGGTTTAATCGCTGTTACTTTTGTTCAGGAATGAAACTTGTCTTTTTCTCTCGAATGGATATAAATAACAATCATCTAACTCGTTTTGGACGCAAAGAAGTAGTTGAATTGTTTGTTTGTTTTGTTACGTTGTTTTCTTTGCAAGCGAGCGAGTGTTTTTACTCGGCTTGCCTGACTGTTTTCGACCTTGGTACCTCAACAGCGTTAAGAAACTTTTGCTCTTATCTTAATAACACGTAATCACAATGAGTCCTCGTAAAATTAAGCATTAAAGGCGGAGACTCAAGCTCGAGAAAAAAAAAAGTCGATTAAATGCATGTGCATGTGCATGTGCACGTCTCAAAATCTGACATAAGGTTCTCAAAATGCTGTCAAAAATGTCAAAGACCAGCGCGCTTCACTCGTCATTTGAAAAACGTTTTAATCCTCGTCGAATGCGGCCTGTAAACAACAATATTAAGTTTCGCCGTCTATAAACATGCCGTCTTAATTTGTTTGAACCGGTAAGAATCAGCGTTTGGATGTTAAAAACACCGAAATGGGTTGACTGGCTGGGCTGGCTTTGATAATTTTTTATAGTGAACGGGTCTGCGAGAGAAATGCTGGTGTGGTTTGGCAAGCGCTTCCTTCGTTAACTTGATGACGCTTTGCCACTGAGAATCATTAATTGAAGAAGGTTCTTCGGAAGACATGGGAAGTACCAGTAAAACTATCAAAGCTCTTTAGCGTTTTGTGTCAGCCAAGGAAAGATTTTGTGGGAAATGGCGCTCTTATTCAGCTCTGTCGCGTCCCGAGTGATTGCTGCCTCAGTGATTCCTGTTGACTGCTCTAAACGATCAGGTGTGGACCACATTTTTGTCTTTTCTACGGACATTTATGTCAAAATTGCTAAGCAATTTTTGTTACTTGTCTAATTTCCTCACCTTCTCCAAGAATCTTCGAAGAAATATTATTCGTATTGTGCTTTGTTTTCTTGTAATACTTATGTTTGTTGTTCTGTTGTTTTTGAACCGCGGTCAATTCCTGTTTACTACTAATAATAATAATTAAATAACAATATATAATTATAATAAGAACCTTCCCAGAATCCTTTGCAGCTGGAAAATCGTCAATCCCAAATAACTTGGTCAGTTTGAGGGCAGCAAGACCCCCACGTTGTCTAGAAATAAGTCTTACCATAAACTAATTATTGTACAAGACTAAGGGCGATGACGTCATTGGTCACGTGACTTTGCTCACAAGTGCGTTTTTGCTCACTGTGACGAAATTATTTTGTTATTGAAAAAGCAGTCAACGTGGTTTGAAGCACAATGGTGTGAGCCATTTCGGACTGCCCGGGTACCGAACAAAATATAAATATTAAGGGAGGTATATAAAATTTTCAAAAAGTGGGGGTCTGGGTACAAGTGCTATCTCGCGTTGCATTAAACGCGAGGAAACAAAAATTTGGATATTGGTAGATATTTTTATGAAATATACATTTTTGTCATTTTTAATGCTGTGACGTCACGTGACCAGAACGGACCGAAGTTTAATATTCGCTCTAAAAGTTTACTAGAACCTTTCTCCAAGAATATTTTTAAGCGAAGTTGTAGTTTAATAAATAGTGTTTTAAAAAATAGCCATGATTACTTTTTCCTAAAAAAGTGCGACAGTAGAAAATCTAACTGAAAAGTTTGTCAGCCTCCTGCTCAACGACCCGTTGAGGTAGGAATAAAAGAAAATTTTGCCTAAGGCTTGAGAGTATGCTCTTTATGATGGCGTTGTCAGTTTCTTGAAATTTCAATTGCTTTTGGCGAGGATCGATGTTTAAGATTTTTTTCAGAGGAGAGGGCCTGGAGGAAAGAACGAAAACGAGGCTATACTTTCGCGCGCTTTTTGTTCACTGCGACGCCGCGCCACAAAAGGTTAGCTAGAAAAAAAAAATTCCAAGGACTGAACAACGGACTGGACTTGCATTTTCTTTAAACGGAACTTTTGACGACTTTTTTAATTATTTTTTTTTATGGCTGCTGTGTCTGCTCAGGGACAATGTATACTTGAGAAGGTAAGTTGATACAGATAGTTGTTGCTGTTTGTTAAAAAACAAAACAAAACAAAAAAAGCGCGTTTGTGGCACACTTAAATGCACTTCCCACCTAAAAAGTGTTGTTTAATTCTTGAAATTATACAACTTAAACTAGAAGTTGCAGCAATGCGAATGAAATCAAATTAATGCTAACATTAAATGAAACAATTTAAGTTGCTTAAGGCAACCGATGCAAGCTCAGTAATTTTACTAAATACGATATTTGAAGGTTAAAAACGTATCTTAAACAGTGACGGAATAAATGATTACTTTATTTTCAACCGGAACGTAAAACGTTACCTTCATTCGCACAGACATCAAAACTTTATTTTATACTGTCCATGAACTAAATTCCCTATTACAATTATAACAAAGTGTACAATAAAGCCATTATTCAAAGTATTGGCCTAAGAAAAATAGTTGCGCATAAACAAATACTGGAACAGTTCGTGCTTTCAAATGGATTACCCTAACGAATTACACGATTCCGACACATCAGTTTAATTTGAGTGGCGAAACATTTTGTTGTATCTGAAAAATTACTGTACTACAAAAAACGTTTTCACAGAGGTTGTAATGCATGGGGGTTCACATAATTTAATTCAATTTTATAAAGCTGTTTGTGCGAGTTCGTGTACGTGCGCGCTAAACGCGGAAAGTACCTAAGCTTAATAACTCTGAAGACGTCAAGTACTCAAGTTTATGTCAAAACCGACCAAGAACCAGTCGAAAAAAAAAACAAACAAAGAAAGATTAGCAAATAATTGTTTTAATAGATTTGGCAGTTTTACAAAAGTGTTACGCTTCTGTTTTGTGGCACCTATTTACAATGGTAGTCTGAGGAAAAACCTTTTTACAACAATGTTTAAATTATAAGCTTAAGCTTACGGTAAATTTCATTTGAATCTATTTTTTAAATTGAGGGGAAATTAAAATGTAATTTGCTATAAGAATGGGTCCAACACAGAAATCCTGAAAACCTTCTTCACAAACAAACTGACGATAAACTTGAAAACCAAATTTGAGAGTAGGCTTAACTTCTTGCCGAGCCATACAAAAGTTGGGCACATAAACAAAGACACCGCTTATCTGGCTTATCGGTTGACCGTAAGTCTTTTGAAGAAAACGACTAAATAAAAGATCAACGGTAAATACCTGCTCCAATCGTCGAAAAGGCTACATCGGGCCACTGCGTAAATCGCATATCCTTCGTCTTTAGTCATGCTCAAAGCACAGCGGGAAAATTTATGTGTTGTCGAATGCAGTCGCGGCGCGAATACAATCCCTTTCACAACGCTTTAGATACATCCAAAAAAGCCGTCCATCAAGCCTTGATATAATTCTTCCCAGAGTGGCCAGTTAAAAATATTTTCACAGTCTAACACATCTTCAGGTGACCTAGTCGAAGTGGCGGATAGAGAGTCAGAGTCGAACGAGGTATCGCACAGCGTTGACGTGGACGTCGTTAATCCACTGACTTGATCTAAAGTTTTATGCTTCGGACTAGAAATTTTCCATTACTTAGTTGAATTTGACGGCAAATCCCCCATTTTGGCGACCTTTTCAGCTTTTCACCACAGCTCTTTCACCACACAAATCTTTTCACAGTCTAACACATCTTCAAGTGACCTAGTCGAAGTGGCGGAACGAGACAGTCGAACGAGGTATCGCACAGCGTTCATGTGCTCGTTAAGCCACTGACTTGGTCTAAGGTTTTATGAGACAGGATGAACAAATTTCAAAATAATTTCACCGTTTTGAATGTAGTTAAGCTTCGGACTAGAAATTTCTTATTACTTTGTTAAACTTGACCGCAAATACAACTTTCACCACAGCTTCAGCGCTGTCGCAAGCAAACCGTCGCTTCGTTTCAGAAGGTCGATTCACTTTCTGTGATTGGTTAAACAAAATGACGTGTGAATCGCGAGGTGTGGAGAATCTACGATTCGATGACAAACATAGCGGGCAATGTCTTCCTTCGTAATTTTAACCAAAGAAAAAATTGCAAAACATTTCATTTTTGGTTTATCGTGAACTAAAAAAACTGTCTATTACGTTTCCCAAAATTTTTGCTGCCGGATTTGAACATGTTCTAGCATGATTTGGTCGATGAAATTTTGGCTGTTGTATGTTTTCAGCATGGAGATTCTTAAAACGCTTTAGTATGTTTTTGTCATCCCTTAAGTGGCGTTTTTATTACATTTTATTTTTGAGCACTGTTCCCGTTTTTGCTTTGGGAACGTTCCCATCTTGGGACGATTGTTCCTATTTGAAGTGGTCCTCTTAGCATCAAAAGGAACAAACTGCTGTGAAAAATAGGAACAAAGTGTTCATTTAGAGCTAAAAAGAACCTTTTGTTCCTCATTTTTAACATTGAAAGGAACGTTTTGTTCCTCAAATGAGTGACTTAGGAACAAGTGTTCCCTATGGTATTGTTCCTCTTTTAATCATTTTGGTCCTTTTTATGCAGTTGAGGAACAATTGTTCCTATTAATGCGTTCCCTTTTGGAGTAGCTGTTCCTTTATGCTGGCGTGAGGAACTTTCGTTCCCAAATGCTTACGTTCCTTTTTCTTGTAAAGGAACGTTTGTTCCTTTCTTTCGTCGTTCCTGCTTTGAAAATTGGTTCCTTTTCGTTCACTTGAGGAACAATTGTTCCCATTAATGGTTCCGTTTTGAATGAAATGTTCCTTTTTATTGGCACGTGGAACAGTTTGTTCCTAAACATCAGTTCCTATTTGTGCACAATGGTTCCTATTTAGAAAACGGCAGTTCCTTCGTGCATGTTGTTCAACAGAAACATTCTTCTCTTCTTGCCATCTATGTTAGTTTATTGCTTTTAAAATGGTAAAACGTTTGGTGTATAGTTTTAAGCTGGAAAAAACTCGAAACACAGTCCATAACCTATTTTAAAACACATTTCGAGGCGCTTATTGACTTGTCCGGACAAGGTTGAACATAATCGCACCAACGTCATATGTCACCTTAGATTTGCAAGTTTAATTACGAATAGCACACACTGCCACGCCTGAGCAAGCGGGGGCAAGTCGGGGCAAGTTGCACAAAGCAGCCATTGTTTTTTTCCGTCGCCTTTGTAGTTTGTTCACAATTTATGCAAGTGGAACAAAATGTGTGAATCACACAGATGTCAGAGATGAACAAGAAAGGCAAGGTTGACTGGTCGAAAATCGATGGCTCATCACCGAAACCGAAACGGCTTCACTTGGAAAAAGACGAAACGGATAGCTTGTATCACTGTCCAATACAAGTGTGTGATCACGATGGATTTAAAAGTCAACGCGGTTGCAGGAAACACGTGAACACCAAGCACAGTTGGTTCTTTTTCTTTGACGAAAAGCCCGTTGCAACAGGTACCAAAGAACTTGCCGATGACGATAAAGCAGCGAGCGAAATCGCAAAACCACCCGCCAGAGTATTGCCATCATTTTCGGTTTGCAGCCAAATTGGCGAATCATTCACGAAATGGTTGACTGGAAGTGGCGGTGGTTGCAAGAAAGATCGCGCAGCTCAGCAGATTGTCAAGAGGTGTTTCAAATTTCTCAAATTTTGCTGCGAAGACGAGGAGGAATTGAGTTTTGAAGTGCTGGACTTCAGCCTGTGTTCTCACAGTCTGTTATTCAAGTTTATCGATCACTTGCAGGACGAATGCAAGCTAGGACACGGTGGACGATTGGGCTACATTGATGCCATCTCTGAAATGATCGACTTCAGAAAAATAAATGGCGCCTCTGACGCAGTTCTCCGAAACTTGTCATCGACAGAATTGTACCTGAAAAGAGCTCGCAAGACGGTGGCAAAGATGATGAGATTGCAGTGGACACAAGATCTAGACATTGAAACTCTGGATGCTAGGGGGCACTGGGCAACCCTGGAAGAACTGTTAGAAGTGGTGACGTTTCATTTGCCTCGTTACGAAAACACCGTGAAGACGTGCAAGACAAGTCCGGGTCAAGTCAACCCGTCGGACTTAACATTTGCCACGAAATTTGTAGCGGTGTATTTGTTCATCAAGGTGAAGGGGTCTCGCCCTATGACTTATCAGTACTTGACAGTCGACATGGTTAAGACAGCCAAGGAGAACGGGGGATTTATCGACCAGAAAAAGTTCAAGACTGCTGGCAAGTACGGATTTGACTCGTTGATTCTGACCGACGCAAGCATGCAGGTGCTCGATGGCTACATCGATTTCGTAAGACCATTGCTGAAACCCCAGTGCGAGTTCGTTCTGGTGACGACAAATGGGGGCCAACACAGCAAATTGGGCGATGTCATGAGCAAACTAGTCTTTGACGCAATCGGAAAGTACATTCACCCGACGCGCTATCGCCAAATCGTCGAAACGCAAAGCCTCAATCAGCTCACTAGCAAAGAGCAAAGGATTTTGTCGGAAGATCAGAAACACAGCTCAGTCGTCGCCAAAGTTCACTATCAAAAGCAGAGGTCGCGCGAAGTTGCTGCGAAGGCTCACGAGTGTCTGCAAAAGCTACAAGGTGCTAAAGGCTCCGAACTGGATAAGGAGGTGAATACGAGATTTCGCGATTCAACGTCAAGTTCTGCGGCACTGGCTGAAAGCGCAGAATCGAAAAGCGTAGTGCCCCCTGAGAGGAATGCCCCACCGACAAACCCATTGCGAATCCAAAGAAGTCAGCGCCGGGCGTTGAAATTTACAGCATACGAGGACGAGTTTCTCAAGGAAGGGATTGCTAAGCACGGATTTGGACAATGGACCGCTATTTTGAGAGATCCCGAGTACACGTTTCAAGAGGGCAGAACGGCAGACTCTCTAAAGAAAAGGGCGGGACTCAAATTTTCACCAGGGTCATGCACCTGAACTGAACACTTTTCTAAACGCCGAGATAAGTTGTTTTTGGCATATCTACTACTAAGAAAGCTTGTCGTGCTTCCTCGTTAAAGTAAAAACCAACAACAGTCATTGATTAAGCAAAATGCTTGTCATTCATTGAACTGAACTGCCACAGAACTATAATGATGTTTCTCTTACAAATTAAAACGTGAGTTTAATGAATGTAATATATTATGTATGCACGATTGAAGCGACAGTCTGAGAATGGTCTGGTCAGTTTTACTTTTGGCTTGCGCCGAAGTAGTTGAGCAGCGTATTGGGCTTTCTTCTCTTGGTCCGATCTTGGCTGAGCGGAAGGTCTTTGCGCCTCTTCGTCGTACAGCTTCGAAGCAACTCCTCTGAGATGGCGAGATCGTGGACGTTTGCAGGGGCAGCCTGCACAGGCGACAGTGCACTGCTCGGAACGAGAGTAGCTTCAGGTGCTGGAGATGCTGTGATAGAGCACGGCGACTGTGACCAGTACTGATCTACGTCGTTTGGTCGTGGAACGTAAGACGGCGTTCTTGGCGTTATGAACAAATCTTGGTCTTCGTCCTCTCTTTCTTCCTCGCTGAAGTAATTTTCCACGTCCGCAAGCGGGAGGGGCTCCGTCAAGGTTTTCACCTGGTTTTCGTCTTCTTCTCTGAGAAGGCCAAGCAGTCTGCAGACTCGCTTCCGTTCGGCCAACGCTTCCTTAGACCTGAGGGTGCCGAGGTTACTGTGGTGGTTTTTGAGCTTGTCCTGCAGCACTTCGAGGAGGGCATTCATAGACGCTCTCATATTCTCATCGAGGTTGCCGTGAAGACGCCTAGCACAATCGTACAACTCTCGCTCGGTCCTCAGCAGCCAGGAACCTTCGTACACTCGAGCTGCCTTCTCGCGGCGCTCTTCTTCCTCTCTCGCTGTCTTATCTCTGCAGTAGTTGTCTACTTCCCTCTGAAGTGGGCTTGGCATCTCTTCATATGGATCAAGTGGCAACATCTCCACGCTCTCCACACTTATTCCCTTGTCTAGCAAGGCTTGTTTTTGCATTTCGTGCTGCTTTCGTCTTCTGTCTTCTTGCCTGGTTCGCTTTCTCTGTTCTTCATTGAGTATGTGCTCAAGCTGCCTGCGCTGTAAACTGCCCGGATACGATCGACGCACGGAATCCTTCAATGCATCCAGGACGTCGTCGGACGTGGAAACACTTTCAGGGTCTTGTGGAACATTCGTGACTGAGCTAGAAGCGGTCTCCTCGACGAGGGAACTGGCCAGCGTGAGACATCTGAGTTCCTCTTTTTCCTTGTCTTGCAGGATTCCTTCTTCACCTTCACTGCCTGTGTCGTCTTCATCATTCTCATCGCTCTCGCTGTCGCCTTGACAATCTTTTGCCTTTTCCGTAGCCCACACCACACAATCCATGGCGTGTTTCTTCAGCCATGCTGCGGCACTTTTCTTAGGATTTGGGAGAGTCTTGAACACGTAAGTGCGCAGTCGTTTCTCCATGGCCGGTTGGTTTGTTGGACCAAACTGCAGCTTTTGTTGGGCGGTGATTAACATGGGGCACTTGTTGAGAAAGGCTTTTGCGGTCTGGTACTTTACATCATGTGCAGAGTACCCCCCCTGCGTCAAGACCTTCCAATCAGCAATGTCCAGGGTGCTCTCACTGGCTTCATCAATGAAGATCACTTCAGTAAATGACGTGATCATCGCTTTATTAAAGGCTCTTTGTTTGGTCACTGTTGCGATATTGCCATGGTGTATCAATCCCTGGATTGGAAAAAACAAACTTGTCTTGCCACTGTTTGCTTCGCCCACAAGGCAAGGTACCTTGTCTTTGTGCTGCTTCTTACTGTAGTTTAGTAGCTTTAGGAAGTCGTCACAAAAGTTGGCCACCTCGTCTGGGGACAAACTGTTTTCCAGGATCTCTTTGAAGTACTTAGGATCTGGATCCTTGGTGGAATCGTATGCGCAAAATGCCCTGGGTGATATTTTTCCAATGTCGTTGGCATTAATTGGGCTCTGTACAAAGGCACGATTCTTTATGGACCAGCAAATACCGCCATTAACTTCAATGAGATCGTAGTTGATCGTCAACGGTTGGAATAGCTCACAATGAGGATCTGATAGCAGCTCAATCACCTTTTTCATATCTCGGATGAGCCTCGACTTGAAATGCTCGTTCGTCGCGAGAGTGTTGATAAATGGTCTGGCCTCGCACTTAAATGAGTAAGTGAACTTCGCCTTTGGGTCGCGCTTGTAAATCTTGCCTCGGTAACTGGCATATTCGAGTTGCTGCATTGCAATCGTTATGTCGTTTACTAAGATGGTCAGCTTGTCAGAAAGTCGTTTTTCTCCCGTCATCTTCGTTGTGTTGCAGCTGTTGAAACCAAACTTGTCGATCTGTAGTTTGGCTTCGATCATCTTCTCTAGTGCCTTTGTTAGAGATTGCTGGAAGCTGGGGTTAATGAGTGTAACGCGCACGACGTTTTCTCTTTCACAGTCTTCTAGCTCTTGAGAAGAGAGAGGAGACATGGCTCTGAGACTTCGATACTCTTCATAAAAGCTGTACTGGTACGACGCTGTTACAAGTTCCTGCATGAAGGGGTTCTTGTGGTCTTTTAACGTTTTGTATAATTCCTTGATAGCCATGGACATTTTTCCATCTTGAAACTGTACCTGAAAAAAATATTTACAAAAAAACATAATAAATATGAGTATCGTGCTGAAATGGCGCGTGACATGTGTGTGTCTTTGCATTTATCGTTCGTGCAGATGATACCTGATTAGCTGTGACTGCAACTCCACATTTCAGCAGTGCTCTGTGGACGATCAGTGGATTTGCCGGAGCACCATTAGGTGTAGTCAGCGCTAACCAATAGTTAATTGCAGGCCAAAGCGATTTGTTTACAAGTGTCGGGTTGCCATTAACCATTTGCTGAGATTGTGTGCTTGGTACAGGCGTCTTTTCTCCATCGTCATCGCTGTCACCACTTTCCTCAAAACTGCCTTTCTTTTTCTCTTGTGTTGCTATGGCACTAAAGAAGAATGCCGCGTTTGGTATACCTGAGGAAATTCAATCAAATTTTTTTCAAGGTAATGAAGTTTAGTTTCAAGAGAAAAGCACAAGAGCTGAGTCGAACCTGAAATTTCTCTATCGCACAGATCCCGCTTCTTGCAGATGTCATTCCAAGATATTGAAAGGTCTTTTTCTTTGACGTTGAATACGCATTTTGCACATATAATGCTACACTGGCCAGCAACAACTGGACTCATGTAACATAAAGCGGCCCCACGAATTGACTCACTGTTTAACTGCTTGCTTGGCTGTTTTGCTCGCCGCATCCTCAACACAATTGGCACTGGACAGAAATGAAGCCAAAGCTTGCTTCTTATATAGACCACTGGTACTTGCAAAGTGAACATGGATATATGAATATCACGAAATGATCCATAATTTTGCCTTAAAAGGACTGCATATCTGCTTCATATCACCTTCTCTGCTTTAGAGATCCTGACCTACAGTTGCTCTCACTATGGTGAGCTAATTGCAATATGCCATAATGATGTAAATTCGCCATTACGAACGATTTGCAACTTGCGGTCACTTGTCGCAGTAATTTGCTAAAGCGGGTACATTTCGGTGTTGATTTGTCCCAGAGCAATTGTCAAATTTGACAGCTTATAGTTTTTGCGTGTTGTTTGGGGGTTTTTTTTGTCATGCATCTCAATGTATGTGCAGACCTGTGAAATGGAAAAGGTGCTGATTAGACTTGAAAACAACCAGCAGTGTCGCGTCCTCCTTGATTATGTTACCAGAAGAAACCGAAAACAATTGCACACAAAGCAGCGTTGATGAGAGTTGGACAACACAATAAACTTGATATTACATACATTGTCTTCTAAAATCCATGTCAGTAGCCACAAATTTGCATGTTGTGTTAAGTCTGATCACTTATTCATACTCCCGTCAGATCCACGCCTTCCGCCTTAGTAGTAGAAGTTTGTGTTGCTTATAATGTATTACACACAATCCATGGCATGACACTGCAAGTTCCAAGTCAGACAAACTTTTCATAGATAGGCGGAAGATTTGGAACTTGAATCCATAATCATGTTACTCCTTTATCTTACTGTAAGTATTCAACATTTAAAATTAATTCAATAATATAGTTACAGTAAACATGAGAAGTAAATCATGTTTGTTTTTCATATTCCCGTTAAATCCTTGAGAACCATGTCTTCCGCCTTAATAGTAGAAGTTTGTGTTGCTTATAATGTATTACACACAATCCATTGCATGACTCTGCAAGTTCCAAGTCAGACAAACTTTTAATAGATAGGCAGAAGATTTGGATTTCAAGGAACTAACGGGAACTTGAATCTATAATCATGTTACTACTTTATATTACTGTAAGTATATACATTTAAAATTGATTCAATAATATACTTACAGTAAACATGAGAAGCAAATCATGTTTGTTTTTCATATTCCCGTTAAATCCTTGAGAACCATGTCTTCCGCCTTAATAGTAGAAGTCTGTGTTGCTTATAATGTATTACACACAATCCATTGCATGACTCTGCAAGTTCCAAGTCAGACAAACTTTTAATAGATAGGCGGAAGATTTGGATTTCAAGGAACTAACGGGAACTTGAATCTATAATCATGTTACTACTTTATATTACTGTAAGTATATACATTTAAAATTGATTCAATAATATACTTACAGTAAACATGAGAAGCAAATCATGTTTGTTTTTCATATTCCCGTTAAATCCTTGAGAACCATGTCTTCCGCCTTACTAGTAGAAGTCTGTGTTGCTTACAATGTATTACACACAATCCATTGCATGACACTGCAAGTTCCAAGTCAGACAAACTTTTAATAGATAGGCGGAAGATTTGGATTTCAAGGAACTAACGGGAACTTGAATCTATAATCATGTTACTACTTTATATTACTGTAAGTATTATACATTTAAAATTAATTCAATAATATTCTTACAATAAACATGAGAAGTAACTCATCGTTTTTTGTTTTGTTTTTCATATTCCCGTTAAATGCTTGAGAACCATGTCTTCCGTCTTAATAGCAGACGTTTGTGTTGCTTATAATGTATTACACACAATCCATTGCATGACTCTGCAAGTTCCAAGTCAGACAAACTTTTAATAGATAGGCGGAAGATTTGGATTTCAAGGAACTAACGGGAACTTGAATCTATAATCATGTTACTACTTTATATTACTGTAAGTATATACATTTAAAATTGATTCAATAATATAGTTACAGTAAACATGAGGAGCAAATCATGTTTGTTTTTCATATTCCCGTTAAATCCTTGAGAACCATGTCTTCCGCCTTAATAGTAGAAGTCTGTGTTGCTTATAATGTATTACACACAATCCATTGCATGACTCTGCAAGTTCTAAGTCAGACAAACTTTTAATAGATATGCGGAAGATTTGGGTTTCAAGGAATTAACGGGAACTTGAATCTATAATCATGTTACTACTTTATATTACTGTAAGTATTATACATTTAAAATTAATTCAATAATATAGTTACAGTAAACATGAGAAGTAAATCATCGTTTTTTTTTTTTTTTCATGTTCCCGTTAAATGCTTGAGAACGATGTCTTCCGCCTTAATAGTAGAAGTCTGTGTTACTTATAATGTATTACTCACAATCCATTGCATGACACTGCAAGTTCCAAGTCAGACAAACTTTTAATGGATAGGCGGAGGATTTGGATTTCAAGGATTTGACGGGAATCATGTAACTTCCTTTTGTTACTGTAAGTAGTGTAAGCAACCCTCTTCTCATTTCACCGGAAGGCATGGATATTGATATTGAAATGGATATTTCGGGGAATTCTTGGATTCGCTTTATAACTATAAGGACTGATATGATCATGAAGTTCATGTATTAAGGCCCCAAACAACATTGGGTTTTGTTGGGGGTTTGACACCTTCTTTCTGCTGAGCACGGGTCCCGAGTTCATAACTTCATTTTTGTCAGCATGATACGTTTGTGCAGTGCACTGGTTTCTTAGGAAAATTACTGTAGAGTGGTAGAAAGGAACGAAAAGGGCCCATTTTGGAGCGTTCCGTGTTTCATGACAGTGTGCTTTCAAATGTGCTTGAAGATTGTTTTCTTTTTAGCGAAACAAAAGACCTCGCAGTTTTCTTACTTTATTTTGGTCATGTTGAGAACGGATCATACAGAAAGAAACACGAAAATCAATTGATAACACCGTTTTAACTATTATCTGTTAAGGAACCAGGAAGTTTGGGAAACGATCTATTACGTTTCCCAAAATTTTTGCTGCCGGATTTGAACATGTTCTAGCATGATTTGGTCGATGAAATTTTGGCTGTTGTATGTTTTCAGCATGGAGATTCTTAAAACGCTTTAGTATGTTTTTGTCATCCCTTAAGTGGCGTTTTTATTACATTTTATTTTTGAGCACTGTTCCCGTTTTTGCTTTGGGAACGTTCCCATCTTGGGACGATTGTTCCTATTTGAAGTGGTCCTCTTAGCATCAAAAGGAACAAACTGCTGTGAAAAATAGGAACAAAGTGTTCATTTAGAGCTAAAAAGAACCTTTTTTTCCTCATTTTTAACATTGAAAGGAACATTTTGTTCCTCAAATGAGTGACTTAGGAACAAGTGTTCCCTATGGTATTGTTCCTCTTTTAATCATTTTGGTCCTTTTTATGCAGTTGAGGAACAATTGTTCCTATTAATGCGTTCCCTTTTGGAGTAGCTGTTCCTTTATGCTGGCGTGAGGAACTTTCGTTCCCAAATGCTTACGTTCCTTTTTCTTGTAAAGGAACGTTTGTTCCTTTCTTTCGTCGTTCCTGCTTGGAAAATTGGTTCCTTTTCGTTCACTTGAGGAACAATTGTTCCCATTAATGGTTCCGTTTTGAATGAAATGTTCCTTTTTATGGGCACGTGGAACAGTTTGTTCCTAAACATCAGTTCCTATTTGTGCACAATGGTTCCTATTTAGAAAACGGCAGTTCCTTCGTGCATGTTGTTCAAAAGAAACATTCTTCTCTTCTTGCCATCTATGTCAGTTTATTGCTTTTAAAATGGTAAAACGTTTGGTGTATAGTTTTAAGCTGGAAAAAACTCGAAACACAGTCCATAACATATTTTAAAAGACATTTCGAGGCGCTTATTGACTTGTCCGGACAAGGTTGAACATAATCGCACCAACGTCATATGTCACCTTAGATTTGCAAGTTTAATTACGAATAGCACACACTGCCACGCCTGAGCAAGCGGGGGCAAGTCGGGGCAAGTTGCACAAAGCAGCCATTGTTTTTTTCCGTCGCCTTTGTAGTTTGTTCACAATTTATGCAAGTGGAACAAACTGTGTGAATCACGCAGATGTCAGAGATGAACAAGAAAGGCAAGGTTGACTGGTCGAAAATCGATGGCTCATCACCGAAACCGAAACGGCTTCACTTGGAAAAAGACGAAACAGATAGCTTGTATCACTGTCCAATACAAGTGTGTGATCACGATGGATTTAAAAGTCAACGCGGTTGCAGGAAACACGTGAACACCAAGCACAGTTGGTTCTTTTTTCTTTGACGAAAAGCCCGTTGCAAGTACCAAAGAACTTGCCGATGACGATAAAGCGAGCGAAATCGCAAAACCACCGGCCAGAGTATTGCCATCATTTTCGGTTTGCAGCCAAATTGGCGAATCATTCACGAAATGGTTGACTGGAAGTGGCGGTGGTTGCAAGAAAGATCGCGCAGCTCAGCAGATTGTCAAGAGGTGTTTCAAATTTCTCAAATTTTGCTGCGAAGACGAGGAGGAATTGAGTTTTGAAGTGCTGGACTTCAGCCTGTGTTCTCACAGTCTGTTATTCAAGTTTATCGATCACTTGCAGGACGAATGCAAGCTAGGACACGGTGGACGATTGGGCTACATTGATGCCATCTCTGAAATGATCGACTTCAGAAAAATAAATGGCGCCTCTGACGCAGTTCTCCGAAACTTGTCATCGACAGAATTGTACCTGAAAAGAGCTCGCAAGACGGTGGCAAAGATGATGAGATTGCAGTGGACACAAGATCTAGACATTGAAACTCTGGATGCTAGGGGGCACTGGGCAACCCTGGAAGAACTGTTAGAAGTGGTGACGTTTCATTTGCCTCGTTACGAAAACACCGTGAAGACGTGCAAGACAAGTCCGGGTCAAGTCAACCCGTCGGACTTAACATTTGCCACGAAATTTGTAGCGGTGTATTTGTTCATCAAGGTGAAGGGGTCTCGCCCTATGACTTATCAGTACTTGACAGTCGACATGGTTAAGACAGCCAAGGAGAACGGGGGATTTATCGACCAGAAAAAGTTCAAGACTGCTGGCAAGTACGGATTTGACTCGTTGATTCTGACCGACGCAAGCATGCAGGTGCTCGATGGCTACATCGATTTCGTAAGACCATTGCTGAAACCCCAGTGCGAGTTCGTTCTGGTGACGAGAAATGGGGGCCAACACAGCAAATTGGGCGATGTCATGAGAAAACTAGTCTTTGACGCAATCGGAAAGTACATTCACCCGACGCGCTATCGCCAAATCGTCGAAACGCAAAGCCTCAATCAGCTCACTAGCAAAGAGCAAAGGATTTTGTCGGAAGATCAGAAACACAGCTCAGTCGTCGCCAAAGTTCACTATCAAAAGCAGAGGTCGCGCGAAGTTGCTGCGAAGGCTCACGAGTGTCTGCAAAAGCTACAAGGTGCTAAAGGCTCCGAACTGGATAAGGAGGTGAATACGAGATTTCGCGATTCAACGTCAAGTTCTGCGGCACTGGCTGAAAGCGCAGAATCGAAAAGCGTAGTGCCCCCTGAGAGGAATGCCCCACCGACAAACCCATTGCGAATCCAAAGAAGTCAGCGCCGGGCGTTGAAATTTACAGCATACGAGGACGAGTTTCTCAAGGAAGGGATTGCTAAGCACGGATTTGGACAATGGACCGCTATTTTGAGAGATCCCGAGTACACGTTTCAAGAGGGCAGAACGGCAGACTCTCTAAAGAAAAGGGCGGGACTCAAATTTTCACCAGGGTCATGCACCTGAACTGAACACTTTTCTAAACGCCGAGATAAGTTGTTTTTGGCATATCTACTACTAAGAAAGCTTGTCGTGCTTCCTCGTTAAAGTAAAAACCAACAACAGTCATTGATTAAGCAAAATGCTTGTCATTCATTGAACTGAACTGCCACAGAACTATAATGATGTTTCTCTTACAAATTAAAACGTGAGTTTAATGAATGTAATATATTATGTATGCACGATTGAAGCGACAGTCTGAGAATGGTCTGGTCAGTTTTACTTTTGGCTTGCGCCGAAGTAGTTGAGCAGCGTATTGGGCTTTCTTCTCTTGGTCCGATCTTGGCTGAGCGGAAGGTCTTTGCGCCTCTTCGTCGTACAGCTTCGAAGCAACTCCTCTGAGATGGCGAGATCGTGGACGTTTGCAGGGGCAGCCTGCACAGGCGACAGTGCACTGCTCGGAACGAGAGTAGCTTCAGGTGCTGGAGATGCTGTGATAGAGCACGGCGACTGTGACCAGTACTGATCTACGTCGTTTGGTCGTGGAACGTAAGACGGCGTTCTTGGCGTTATGAACAAATCTTGGTCTTCGTCCTCTCTTTCTTCCTCGCTGAAGTAATTTTCCACGTCCGCAAGCGGGAGGGGCTCCGTCAAGGTTTTCACCTGGTTTTCGTCTTCTTCTCTGAGAAGGCCAAGCAGTCTGCAGACTCGCTTCCGTTCGGCCAACGCTTCCTTAGACCTGAGGGTGCCGAGGTTACTGTGGTGGTTTTTGAGCTTGTCCTGCAGCACTTCGAGGAGGGCATTCATAGACGCTCTCATATTCTCATCGAGGTTGCCGTGAAGACGCCTAGCACAATCGTACAACTCTCGCTCGGTCCTCAGCAGCCAGGAACCTTCGTACACTCGAGCTGCCTTCTCGCGGCGCTCTTCTTCCTCTCTCGCTGTCTTATCTCTGCAGTAGTTGTCTACTTCCCTCTGAAGTGGGCTTGGCATCTCTTCATATGGATCAAGTGGCAACATCTCCACGCTCTCCACACTTATTCCCTTGTCTAGCAAGGCTTGTTTTTGCATTTCGTGCTGCTTTCGTCTTCTGTCTTCTTGCCTGGTTCGCTTTCTCTGTTCTTCATTGAGTATGTGCTCAAGCTGCCTGCGCTGTAAACTGCCCGGATACGATCGACGCACGGAATCCTTCAATGCATCCAGGACGTCGTCGGACGTGGAAACACTTTCAGGGTCTTGTGGAACATTCGTGACTGAGCTAGAAGCGGTCTCCTCGACGAGGGAACTGGCCAGCGTGAGACATCTGAGTTCCTCTTTTTCCTTGTCTTGCAGGATTCCTTCTTCACCTTCACTGCCTGTGTCGTCTTCATCATTCTCATCGCTCTCGCTGTCGCCTTGACAATCTTTTGCCTTTTCCGTAGCCCACACCACACAATCCATGGCGTGTTTCTTCAGCCATGCTGCGGCACTTTTCTTAGGATTTGGGAGAGTCTTGAACACGTAAGTGCGCAGTCGTTTCTCCATGGCCGGTTGGTTTGTTGGACCAAACTGCAGCTTTTGTTGGGCGGTGATTAACATGGGGCACTTGTTGAGAAAGGCTTTTGCGGTCTGGTACTTTACATCATGTGCAGAGTACCCCCCCTGCGTCAAGACCTTCCAATCAGCAATGTCCAGGGTGCTCTCACTGGCTTCATCAATGAAGATCACTTCAGTAAATGACGTGATCATCGCTTTATTAAAGGCTCTTTGTTTGGTCACTGTTGCGATATTGCCATGGTGTATCAATCCCTGGATTGGAAAAAACAAACTTGTCTTGCCACTGTTTGCTTCGCCCACAAGGCAAGGTACCTTGTCTTTGTGCTGCTTCTTACTGTAGTTTAGTAGCTTTAGGAAGTCGTCACAAAAGTTGGCCACCTCGTCTGGGGACAAACTGTTTTCCAGGATCTCTTTGAAGTACTTAGGATCTGGATCCTTGGTGGAATCGTATGCGCAAAATGCCCTGGGTGATATTTTTCCAATGTCGTTGGCATTAATTGGGCTCTGTACAAAGGCACGATTCTTTATGGACCAGCAAATACCGCCATTAACTTCAATGAGATCGTAGTTGATCGTCAACGGTTGGAATAGCTCACAATGAGGATCTGATAGCAGCTCAATCACCTTTTTCATATCTCGGATGAGCCTCGACTTGAAATGCTCGTTCGTCGCGAGAGTGTTGATAAATGGTCTGGCCTCGCACTTAAATGAGTAAGTGAACTTCGCCTTTGGGTCGCGCTTGTAAATCTTGCCTCGGTAACTGGCATATTCGAGTTGCTGCATTGCAATCGTTATGTCGTTTACTAAGATGGTCAGCTTGTCAGAAAGTCGTTTTTCTCCCGTCATCTTCGTTGTGTTGCAGCTGTTGAAACCAAACTTGTCGATCTGTAGTTTGGCTTCGATCATCTTCTCTAGTGCCTTTGTTAGAGATTGCTGGAAGCTGGGGTTAATGAGTGTAACGCGCACGACGTTTTCTCTTCCACAGTCTTCTAGCTCTTGAGAAGAGAGAGGAGACATGGCTCTGAGACTTCGATACTCTTCATAAAAGCTGTACTGGTACGACGCTGTTACAAGTTCCTGCATGAAGGGGTTCTTGTGGTCTTTTAACGTTTTGTATAATTCCTTGATAGCCATGGACATTTTTCCATCTTGAAACTGTACCTGAAAAAAATATTTACAAAAAAACATAATAAATATGAGTATCGTGCTGAAATGGCGCGTGACATGTGTGTGTCTTTGCATTTATCGTTCGTGCAGATGATACCTGATTAGCTGTGACTGCAACTCCACATTTCAGCAGTGCTCTGTGGACGATCAGTGGATTTGCCGGAGCACCATTAGGTGTAGTCAGCGCTAACCAATAGTTAATTGCAGGCCAAAGCGATTTGTTTACAAGTGTCGGGTTGCCATTAACCATTTGCTGAGATTGTGTGCTTGGTACAGGCGTCTTTTCTCCATCGTCATCGCTGTCACCACTTTCCTCAAAACTGCCTTTCTTTTTCTCTTGTGTTGCTATGGCACTAAAGAAGAATGCCGCGTTTGGTATACCTGAGGAAATTCAATCAAATTTTTTTCAAGGTAATGAAGTTTAGTTTCAAGAGAAAAGCACAAGAGCTGAGTCGAACCTGAAATTTCTCTATCGCACAGATCCCGCTTCTTGCAGATGTCATTCCAAGATATTGAAAGGTCTTTTTCTTTGACGTTGAATACGCATTTTGCACATATAATGCTACACTGGCCAGCAACAACTGGACTCATGTAACATAAAGCGGCCCCACGAATTGACTCACTGTTTAACTGCTTGCTTGGCTGTTTTGCTCGCCGCATCCTCAACACAATTGGCACTGGACAGAAATGAAGCCAAAGCTTGCTTCTTATATAGACCACTGGTACTTGCAAAGTGAACATGGATATATGAATATCACGAAATGATCCATAATTTTGCCTTAAAAGGACTGCATATCTGCTTCATAACACCTTCTCTGCTTTAGAGATCCTGACCTACAGTTGCTCTCACTATGGTGAGCTAATTGCAATATGCCATAATGATGTAAATTCGCCATTACGAACGATTTGCAACTTGCGGTCACTTGTCGCAGTAATTTGCTAAAGCGGGTACATTTCGGTGTTGATTTGTCCCAGAGCAATTGTCAAATTTGACAGCTTATAGTTTTTGCGTGTTGTTTGGGGTTTTTTTTTGTCATGCATCTCAATGTATGTGCAGACCTGTGAAATGGAAAAGGTGCTGATTAGACTTGAAAACAACCAGCAGTGTCGCGTCCTCCTTGATTATGTTACCAGAAGAAACCGAAAACAATTGCACACAAAGCAGCGTTGATGAGAGTTGGACAACACAATAAACTTGATATTACATACATTGTCTTCTAAAATCCATGTCAGTAGCCACAAATTTGCATGTTGTGTTAAGTCTGATCACTTATTCATACTCCCGTCAGATCCACGCCTTCCGCCTTAGTAGTAGAAGTTTGTGTTGCTTATAATGTATTACACACAATCCATGGCATGACACTGCAAGTTCCAAGTCAGACAAACTTTTCATAGATAGGCGGAAGATTTGGAACTTGAATCCATAATCATGTTACTCCTTTATCTTACTGTAAGTATTCAACATTTAAAATTAATTCAATAATATAGTTACAGTAAACATGAGAAGTAAATCATGTTTGTTTTTCATATTCCCGTTAAATCCTTGAGAACCATGTCTTCCGCCTTAATAGTAGAAGTTTGTGTTGCTTATAATGTATTACACACAATCCATTGCATGACTCTGCAAGTTCCAAGTCAGACAAACTTTTAATAGATAGGCAGAAGATTTGGATTTCAAGGAACTAACGGGAACTTGAATCTATAATCATGTTACTACTTTATATTACTGTAAGTATATACATTTAAAATTGATTCAATAATATACTTACAGTAAACATGAGAAGCAAATCATGTTTGTTTTTCATATTCCCGTTAAATCCTTGAGAACCATGTCTTCCGCCTTAATAGTAGAAGTCTGTGTTGCTTATAATGTATTACACACAATCCATTGCATGACTCTGCAAGTTCCAAGTCAGACAAACTTTTAATAGATAGGCGGAAGATTTGGATTTCAAGGAACTAACGGGAACTTGAATCTATAATCATGTTACTACTTTATATTACTGTAAGTATATACATTTAAAATTGATTCAATAATATACTTACAGTAAACATGAGAAGCAAATCATGTTTGTTTTTCATATTCCCGTTAAATCCTTGAGAACCATGTCTTCCGCCTTAATAGTAGAAGTCTGTGTTGCTTACAATGTATTACACACAATCCATTGCATGACACTGCAAGTTCCAAGTCAGACAAACTTTTAATAGATAGGCGGAAGATTTGGATTTCAAGGAACTAACGGGAACTTGAATCTATAATCATGTTACTACTTTATATTACTGTAAGTATTATACATTTAAAATTAATTCAATAATATTCTTACAATAAACATGAGAAGTAACTCATCGTTTTTTGTTTTTTTTCATATTCCCGTTAAATGCTTGAGAACCATGTCTTCCGTCTTAATAGCAGACGTTTGTGTTGCTTATAATGTATTACACACAATCCATTGCATGACACTGCAAGTTCCAAGTCAGACAAACTTTTAATAGATAGGCGGAAGATTTGGATTTCAAGGAACTAACGGGAACTTAAATCTATAATCATGTTACTACTTTATATTACTGTAAGTATTATACATTTAAAATTAATTCAATAATATAGTTACAGTAAACATGACAAGTAAATCATGTTTGTTTTTCATATTCCCGTTAAATCCTTGAGAACCATGTCTTCCGCCTTAATAGTAGAAGTTTGTGTTGCTTATAATGTATTACACACAATCCATTGCATGACTCTGCAAGTTCCAAGTCAGACAAACTTTTAATAGATAGGCGGAAGATTTGGATTTCAAGGAACTAACGGGAACTTGAATCTATAATCATGTTACTACTTTATATTACTGTAAGTATATACATTTAAAATTGATTCAATAATATAGTTACAGTAAACATGAGGAGCAAATCATGTTTGTTTTTCATATTCCCGTTAAATCCTTGAGAACCATGTCTTCCGCCTTAATAGTAGAAGTCTGTGTTGCTTATAATGTATTACACACAATCCATTGCATGACTCTGCAAGTTCTAAGTCAGACAAACTTTTAATAGATATGCGGAAGATTTGGGTTTCAAGGAATTAACGGGAACTTGAATCTATAATCATGTTACTACTTTATATTACTGTAAGTATTATACATTTAAAATTAATTCAATAATATAGTTACAGTAAACATGAGAAGTAAATCATCGTTTTTTTTTTTTTTTCATGTTCCCGTTAAATGCTTGAGAACGATGTCTTCCGCCTTAATAGTAGAAGTCTGTGTTACTTATAATGTATTACTCACAATCCATTGCATGACACTGCAAGTTCCAAGTCAGACAAACTTTTAATGGATAGGCGGAGGATTTGGATTTCAAGGATTTGACGGGAATCATGTAACTTCCTTTTGTTACTGTAAGTAGTGTAAGCAACCCTCTTCTCATTTCACCGGAAGGCATGGATATTGATATTGAAATGGATATTTCGGGAATTCTTGGATTCGCTTTATAACTATAAGGACTGATATGATCATGAAGTTCATGTATTAAGGCCCCACAACATTGGGTTTTGTTGGGGGTTTGACACCTTCTTTCTGCTGAGCACGGGTCCCGAGTTCATAACTTCATTTTTGTCAGCATGATACGTTTGTGCAGTGCACTGGTTTCTTAGGAAAATTACTGTAGAGTGGTAGAAAGGAACGAAAAGGGCCCATTTTGGAGCGTTCCGTGTTTCATGACAGTGTGCTTTCAAATGTGCTTGAAGATTGTTTTCTTTTTAGCGAAACAAAAGACCTCGCAGTTTTCTTACTTTATTTTGGTCATGTTGAGAACGGATCATACAGAAAGAAACACGAAAATCAATTGATAACACCGTTTTAACTATTATCTGTTAAGGAACCAGGAAGTTTGGGAAACGATCTATTACGTTTCCCAAAATTTTTGCTGCCGGATTTGAACATGTTCTAGCATGATTTGGTCGATGAAATTTTGGCTGTTGTATGTTTTCAGCATGGAGATTCTTAAAACGCTTTAGTATGTTTTTGTCATCCCTTAAGTGGCGTTTTTATTACATTTTATTTTTGAGCACTGTTCCCGTTTTTTGCTTTGGGAACGTTCCCATCTTGGGACGATTGTTCCTATTTGAAGTGGTCCTCTTAGCATCAAAAGGAACAAACTGCTGTGAAAAATAGGAACAAAGTGTTCATTTAGAGCTAAAAAGAACCTTTTGTTCCTCATTTTTAACATTGAAAGGAACATTTTGTTCCTCAAATGAGTGACTTAGGAACAAGTGTTCCCTATGGTATTGTTCCTCTTTTAATCATTTTGGTCTTTTTATGCAGTTGAGGAACAATTGTTCCTATTAATGCGTTCCCTTTTGGAGTAGCTGTTCCTTTATGCTGGCGTGAGAACTTTCGTTCCCAAATGCTTACGTTCTTTTTCTTGTAAAGGAACGTTTGTTCCTTTCTTTCGTCGTTCCTGCTTGGAAAATTGGTTCCTTTCGTTCACTTGAGGAACAATTGTTCCCATTAATGGTTCCGTTTTGAATGAAATGTTCCTTTTTTATGGCACGTGGAACAGTTTGTTCCTAAACATCAGTTCCTATTTGTGCACAATGGTTCCTATTTAGAAAAACGGCAGTTCCTTCGTGCATGTTGTTCAAAAGAAACATTCTTCTCTTCTTGCCATCTATGTCAGTTTATTGCTTTTTAAAATGGTAAAACGTTTGGTGTATAGTTTTAAGCTGGAAAAAACTCGAAACACAGTCCATAACATATTTTAAAAGACATTTCGAGGCGCTTATTGACTTGTCCGGACAAGGTTGAACATAATCGCACCAACGTCATATGTCACCTTAGATTTGCAAGTTTAATTACGAATAGCACACACTGCCACGCCTGAGCAAGCGGGGGCAAGTCGGGGCAAGTTGCACAAAGCAGCCATTCTTTTTTTCCGTCGCCTTTGTAGTTTGTTCACAATTTATGCAAGTGGAACAAACTGTGTGAATCACGCAGATGTCAGAGATGAACAAGAAAGGCAAGGTTGACTGGTCGAAAATCGATGGCTCATCACCGAAACCGAAACGGCTTCACTTGGAAAAAGACGAAACAGATAGCTTGTATCACTGTCCAATACAAGTGTGTGATCACGATGGATTTAAAAGTCAACGCGGTTGCAGGAAACACGTGAACACCAAGCACAGTTGGTTCTTTTTCTTTGACGAAAAGCCCGTTGCAAGTACCAAAGAACTTGCCGATGACGATAATGCGAGCGAAATCGTAAAACCACCCGCCAGAGTATTGCCATCATTTTCGGTTTGCAGCCAAATTGGCGAATCATTCACGAAATGGTTGACTGGAAGTGGCGGTGGTTGCAAGAAAGATCGCGCAGCTCAGCAGATTGTCAAGAGGTGTTTCAAATTTCTCAAATTTTGCTGCGAAGACGAGGAGGAATTGAGTTTTGAAGTGCTGGACTTCAGCCTGTGTTCTCACAGTCTGTTATTCAAGTTTATCGATCACTTGCAGGACGAATGCAAGCTAGGACACGGTGGACGATTGGGCTACATTGATGCCATCTCTGAAATGATCGACTTCAGAAAAATAAATGGCGCCTCTGACGCAGTTCTCCGAAACTTGTCATCGACAGAATTGTACCTGAAAAGAGCTCGCAAGACGGTGGCAAAGATGATGAGATTGCAGTGGACACAAGATCTAGACATTGAAACTCTGGATGCTAGGGGGCACTGGGCAACCCTGGAAGAACTGTTAGAAGTGGTGACGTTTCATTTGCCTCGTTACGAAAACACCGTGAAGACGTGCAAGACAAGTCCGGGTCAAGTCAACCCGTCGGACTTAACATTTGCCACGAAATTTGTAGCGGTGTATTTGTTCATCAAGGTGAAGGGGTCTCGCCCTATGACTTATCAGTACTTGACAGTCGACATGGTTAAGACAGCCAAGGAGAACGGGGGATTTATCGATCAGAAAAAGTTCAAGACTGCTGGCAAGTACGGATTTGACTCGTTGATTCTGACCGACGCAAGCATGCAGGTGCTCGATGGTTACATCGATTTCGTAAGACCATTGCTGAAACCCCAGTGCGAGTTCGTGTCTGGTGACGAGAAATGGGGGCCAACACAGCAAATTGGGCGATGTCATGAGCAAACTAGTCTTTGACGCAATCGGAAAGTACATTCACCCGACGCGCTATCGCCAAATCGTCGAAACGCAAAGCCTCAATCAGCTCACTAGCAAAGAGCAAAGGATTTTGTCGGAAGATCAGAAACACAGCTCAGTCGTCGCCAAAGTTCACTATCAAAAGCAGAGGTCGCGCGAAGTTGCTGCGAAGGCTCACGAGTGTCTGCAAAAGCTACAAGGTGCTAAAGGCTCCGAACTGGATAAGGAGGTGAATACGAGATTTCGCGATTCAACGTCAAGTTCTGCGGCACTGACTGAAAGCGCAGAATCGAAAAGCGTAGTGCCCCCTGATAGGAATGCCCCATTGCGAATCCAAAGAAGTCAGCGCCGGGCGTTGAAATTTACAGCATACGAGGACGAGTTTCTCAAGGAAGGATTGCTAAGCACGGATTTGGACAATGGACCGCTATTTTGAGAGATCCCGAGTACACGTTTCAAGAGGGCAGAACGGCAGACTCTCTAAAGAAAAGGGCGGGACTCAAATTTTCACCAGGGTCATGCACCTGACTGAACACTTTTCTAAACGCCGAGATAAGTTGTTTTTGGCATATCTACTACTAAGAAAGCTTGTCGTGCTTCCTCGTTAAAGTAAAAACCAACAACAGTCATTGATTAAGCAAAATGCTTGTCATTCATTGAACTGAACTGCCACAGAACTATAATGATGTTTCTCTTACAAATTAAAACGTGAGTTTAATGAATGTAATATATTGTGTATGCACGATTGAAGCGACAGCAGTCTGAGAATGGTCTGGTCAGTTTTACTTTTGGCTTGCGCCGAAGTAGTTGAGCAGCGTATTGGGCTTTCTTCTCTTGGTCCGATCTTGGCTGAGCGGAAGGTCTTTGCGCCTCTTCGTCGTACAGCTTCGAAGCAACTCCTCTGAGATGGCGAGATCGTGGACGTTTGCAGGGGCAGCCTGCACAGGCGACAGTGCACTGCTCGGAACGAGAGTAGCTTCAGGTGCTGGAGATGCTGTGATAGAGCACGGCGACTGTGACCAGTACTGATCTACGTCGTTTGGTCGTGGAACGTAAGACGGCGTTCTTGGCGTTATGAACAAATCTTGGTCTTCGTCCTCTCTTTCTTCCTCGCTGAAGTAATTTTCCACGTCCGCAAGCGGGAGGGGCTCCGTCAAGGTTTTCACCTGGTTTTCGTCTTCTTCTCTGAGAAGGCCAAGCAGTCTGCAGACTCGCTTCCGTTCGGCCAACGCTTCCTTAGACCTGAGGGTGCCGAGGTTACTGTGGTGGTTTTTGAGCTTGTCCTGCAGCACTTCGAGGAGGGCATTCATAGACGCTCTCATATTCTCATCGAGGTTGCCGTGAAGACGCCTAGCACAATCGTACAACTCTCGCTCGGTCCTCAGCAGCCAGGAACCTTCGTACACTCGAGCTGCCTTCTCGCGGCGCTCTTCTTCCTCTCTCGCTGTCTTATCTCTGCAGTAGTTGTCTACTTCCCTCTGAAGTGGGCTTGGCATCTCTTCATATGGATCAAGTGGCAACATCTCCACGCTCTCCACACTTATTCCTTGTCTAGCAAGGCTTGTTTTTGCATTTCGGTGCTGCTTTCGTCTTCTGTCTTCTTGCCTGGTTCGCTTTCTCTGTTCTTCATTGAGTATGTGCTCAAGCTGCCTGCGCTGTAAACTGCCCGGATACGATCGACGCACGGAATCCTTCAATGCATCCAGGACGTCGTCGGACGTGGAAACACTTTCAGGGTCTTGTGGAACATTCGTGACTGAGCTAGAAGCGGTCTCCTCGACGAGGGAACTGGCCAGCGTGAGACATCTGAGTTCCTCTTTTTCCTTGTCTTGCAGGATTCCTTCTTCACCTTCACTGCCTGTGTCGTCTTCATCATTCTCATCGCTCTCGCTGTCGCCTTGACAATCTTTTGCCTTTTCCGTAGCCCACACCACACAATCCATGGCGTGTTTCTTCAGCCATGCTGCGGCACTTTTCTTAGGATTTGGGAGAGTCTTGAACACGTAAGTGCGCAGTCGTTTCTCCATGGCCGGTTGGTTTGTTGGACCAAACTGCAGCTTTTGTTGGGCGGTGATTAACATGGGGCACTTGTTGAGAAAGGCTTTTGCGGTCTGGTACTTTACATCATGTGCAGAGTACCCCCCTGCGTCAAGACCTTCCAATCAGCAATGTCCAGGGTGCTCTCACTGGCTTCATCAATGAAGATCACTTCAGTAAATGACGTGATCATCGCTTTATTAAAGGCTCTTTGTTTGGTCACTGTTGCGATATTGCCATGGTGTATCAATCCCTGGATTGGAAAAAACAAACTTGTCTTGCCACTGTTTGCTTCGCCCACAAGGCAAGGTACCTTGTCTTTGTGCTGCTTCTTACTGTAGTTTAGTAGCTTTAGGAAGTCGTCACAAAAGTTGGCCACCTCGTCTGGGGACAAACTGTTTTCCAGGATCTCTTTGAAGTACTTAGGATCTGGATCCTTGGTGGAATCGTATGCGCAAAATGCCCTGGGTGATATTTTTCCAATGTCGTTGGCATTAATTGGGCTCTGTACAAAGGCACGATTCTTTATGGACCAGCAAATACCGCCATTAACTTCAATGAGATCGTAGTTGATCGTCAACGGTTGGAATAGCTCACAATGAGGATCTGATAGCAGCTCAATCACCTTTTTCATATCTCGGATGAGCCTCGACTTGAAATGCTCGTTCGTCGCGAGAGTGTTGATAAATGGTCTGGCCTCGCACTTAAATGAGTAAGTGAACTTCGCCTTTGGGTCGCGCTTGTAAATCTTGCCTCGGTAACTGGCATATTCGAGTTGCTGCATTGCAATCGTTATGTCGTTTACTAAGATGGTCAGCTTGTCAGAAAGTCGTTTTTCTCCCGTCATCTTCGTTGTGTTGCAGCTGTTGAAACCAAACTTGTCGATCTGTAGTTTGGCTTCGATCATCTTCTCTAGTGCCTTTGTTAGAGATTGCTGGAAGCTGGGGTTAATGAGTGTAACGCGCACGACGTTTTCTCTTCCACAGTCTTCTAGCTCTTGAGAAGAGAGAGGAGACATGGCTCTGAGACTTCGATACTCTTCATGAAAGCTGTACTGTACGACGCTGTTACAAGTTCCTGCATGAAGGGGTTCTTGTGGTCTTTTAACGTTTTGTATAATTCCTTGATAGCCATGGACATTTTTCCATCTTGAAACTGTACCTGAAAAAAAATATTTAAAAAACATAATAAATATGAGTATCGTGCTGAAATGGCGCGTGACATGTGTGTGTCTTTGCATTTATCGTTCGTGCAGATGATACCTGATTAGCTGTGACTGCAACTCCACATTTCAGCAGTGCTCTGTGGACGATCAGTGGATTTGCCGGAGCACCATTAGGTGTAGTCAGCGCTAACCAATAGTTAATTGCAGGCCAAAGCGATTTGTTTACAAGTGTCGGGTTGCCATTAACCATTTGCTGAGATTGTGTGCTTGGTACAGGCGTCTTTTCTCCATCGTCATCGCTGTCATCACTTTCCTCAAAACTGCCTTTCTTTTTCTCTTGTGTTGCTATGGCACTAAAGAAGAATGCCGCGTTTGGTATACCTGAGGAAATTCAATCAAATTTTTTTCAAGGTAATGAAGTTTAGTTTCAAGAGAAAAGCACAAGAGCTGAGTCGAACCTGAAATTTCTCTATCGCACAGATCCCGCTTCTTGCAGATGTCATTCCAAGATATTGAAAGGTCTTTTTCTTTGACGTTGAATACGCATTTTGCACATATAATGCTACACTGGCCAGCAACCACAGGACTCATGTAACATAAAGCGGCCCCACGAATTGACTCACTGTTTAACTGCTTGCTTGGCTGTTTTGCTCGCCGCATCCTCAACACAATTGGCACTGGACAGAAATGAAGCCAAAGCTTGCTTCTTATATAGACCACTGGTAATTGCAAAGTGAACATGGATATATGAATATCACAAATGATCCATAATTTTGCCTAAAAGGACTGCATATCTGCTTCATACACCTTCTCTGCTTTAGAGATCCTGACCTACAGTTGCTCTCACTATGGTGAGCTAATTGCAATATGCCATAATGATGTAAATTCGCCATTACGAACGATTTGCAACTTGCGGTCACTTGTCGCAGTAATTTGCTAAAGCGGGTACATTTCGGTGTTGATTTGTCCCAGAGCAATTGTCAATTTTGACAGCTTATAGTTTTTGCGTGTTGTTTGGGTTTTTTTTTTTGTCATGCATCTCAATGTATGTGCAGACCTGTGAAATGGCAAAGGTGCTGATTAGACTTGAAAACAACCAGCAGTGTCGCGTCCTCCTTGATTATGTTACCAGAAGAAACCGAAAACAATTGCACACAAAGCAGCGTTGATGAGAGTTGGACAACACAATAAACTTGATATTACATACATTGTCTTCTAAAATCCATGTCAGTAGCCACAAATTTGCATGTTGTGTTAAGTCTGATCACTTATTCATACTCCCGTCAGATCCACGCCTTCCGCCTTAGTAGTAGAAGTTTGTGTTGCTTATAATGTATTACACACAATCCATGGCATGACACTGCAAGTTCCAAGTCAGACAAACTTTTCATAGATAGGCGGAAGATTTGGAACTTGAATCCATAATCATGTTACTCCTTATCTTACTGTAAGTATTCAACATTTAAAATTAATTCAATAATATAGTTACAGTAAACATGAGAAGTAAATCATGTTTGTTTTTCATATTCCCGTTAAATCCTTGAGAACCATGTCTTCCGCCTTAATAGTAGAAGTTTGTGTTGCTTATAATGTATTACACACAATCCATTGCATGACACTGCAAGTTCCAAGTCAGACAAACTTTTAATAGATAGGCGGAAGATTTGGATTTCAAGGAACTAACGGGAACTTGAATCTATAATCATGTTACTACTTTATATTAC
This sequence comes from Pachyseris speciosa, assembly GCA_016490735.1. Lineage (NCBI taxonomy): Eukaryota > Metazoa > Cnidaria > Anthozoa > Scleractinia > Pachyseridae > Pachyseris > Pachyseris speciosa. The sequence goes on from JAEMWC010001829.1 coordinate 88,268, forward strand.
TGTAAGTATATACATTTAAAATTGATTCAATAATATAGTTACAGTAAACATGAGAAGTAAATCATGTTTGTTTTTCATATTCCCGTTAAATCCTTGAGAACCATGTCTTCCGCCTTAATAGTAGAAGTCTGTGTTGCTTATAATGTATTACACACAATCCATTGCATGACTCTGCAAGTTCCAAGTCAGACAAACTTTTAATAGATAGGCGGAAGATTTGGATTTCAAGGAACTAACGGGAACTTGAATCTATAATCATGTTACTACTTTATATTACTGTAAGTATATACATTTAAAATTGATTCAATAATATAGTTACAGTAAACATGAGAAGCAAATCATGTTTGTTTTTCATATTCCCGTTAAATCCTTGAGAACCATGTCTTCCGCCTTAATAGTAGAAGTCTGTGTTGCTTATAATGTATTACACACAATCCATTGCATGACTCTGCAAGTTCCAAGTCAGACAAACTTTTAATAGATAGGCGGAAGATTTGGATTTCAAGGAACTAACGGGAACTTGAATCTATAATCATGTTACTACTTTATATTACTGTAAGTATATACATTTAAAATTGATTCAATAATATACTTACAGTAAACATGAGAAGTAAATCATGTTTGTTTTTCATATTCCCGTTAAATCCTTGAGAACCATGTCTTCCGCCTTAATAGTAGAAGTTTGTGTTGCTTATAATGTATTACACACAATCCATTGCATGACACTGCAAGTTCCAAGTCAAACAAACTTTTAATAGATAGGCGGAAGATTTGGATTTCAAGGAACTAACGGGAACTTAATCTATAATCATGTTACTACTTTATATTACTGTAAGTATTATACATTTAAAATTAATTCAATAATATAGTTACAGTAAACATGAGAAGTAAATCATGTTTTGTTTTTCATATTCCCGTTAAATCCTTGAGAACCATGTCTTCCGCCTTAATAGTAGAAGTTTGTGTTGCTTATAATGTATTACACACAATCCATTGCATGACACTGCAAGTTCCAAGTCAGACAAACTTTAATAGATAGGCGGAAGATTTGGATTTCAAGGAACTAACGGGAACTTGAATCTATAATCATGTTACTACTTTATATTACTGTAAGTATATACATTTAAAATTGATTCAATAATACTTACAGTAAACATGAGAAGTAAATCATGTTTGTTTTTCATATTCCCGTTAAATCCTTGAGAACCATGTCTTCCGCCTTAATAGTAGAAGTTTGTGTTGCTTATAATGTATTACACACAATCCATTGCATGACACTGCAAGTTCCAAGTCAGACAAACTTTTAATAGATATGCGGAAGATTTGGGTTTCAAGGAATTAACGGGAACTTGAATCTATAATCATGTTACTACTTTATATTACTGTAAGTATTATACATTTAAAATTAATTCAATAATATAGTTACAGTGAACATGAGAAGTAAATCATCGTTTTTTTTTTTCATGTTCCCGTTAAATGCTTGAGAACCATGTCTTCCGCCTTAATAGTAGAAGTCTGTGTTACTTATAATGTATTACTCACAATCCATTGCATGACACTGCAAGTTCCAAGTCAGACAAACTTTTAATGGATAGGCGGAGGATTTGGATTTCAAGGATTTGACGGGAATCATGTTACTTCCTTTTGTTACTGTAAGTAGTGTAAGCAACCCTCTACTCATTTCACCGGAAGGCATGGATATTGATATTCAAAATGGATATTTCGGGGAATTCTTGGATTCGCTTTATAACTATAAGGACTGATATGATCATGAAGTTCATGTATTAAGGCCCCAAACAACATTGGGTTTTGTTGAGGGTTTGACACCTTCTTTCTGCTGAGCACGAGTCCCGAGTTCATAACTTCATTTTTGTCAAGATGATACGTTTGTGCAGTGCACTGGTTTCTTAGGAAAATTACTGTAGAGTGGTAGAAAGGAACGAAAAGGGCCCATTTTGGAGCGTTCCGTGTTTCATGACAGTGTGCTTTCAAATGTGCTTGAAGATTGTTTTCTTTTTAGCGAAACAAAAGACCTCGCAGTTTTCTTACTTTATTTTGGTCATGTTGAGAACGGATCATACAGAAAGAAACACGAAAATCAATTGATAACACCGTTTTAACTATTATCTGTTAAGGAACCAGGAAGTTTGGGAAACGATCTCTCTCTCTCTCTCTCTCTTTCTCTCTCTCTCTCTCTCTCTCTCTCTCTCCTCTCTCTCTCTCTCTCTCTCTCTCTCTCTCTCTCTCTC
>JAEMWC010001830.1:0-45000 GCA_016490735.1 Pachyseris speciosa
TAACTGTATGGATATAGAGAGAATAAAAAAGCTTCTACAAAGTGGAATTGAAGCTGAAAATAAGACGAGAGAGGTTCGTGAGGTTTTAAAAGACTTATGAAAACAAAAAACAGGATGTATATGATGAAACATCAGAATTATTTAAACCTTCTATTGATGTTCAGAAGAGTGTTAAAGAAAGCAAAGACGAAAAACAGGATGAAGTCATTGAACAGTTGAAAAAAAAACAACTAGCCTTAACACAAGGACTTGATGATGTTATAGAAACGAATCGCAGAGCAATTATATTAGGTTCGGAACTTCCTAAGGCCCTTGAAGCACCAAAAGATGAGGATCAAGATGATGATATACTAGTTGAACCTAGCAAGAAAAAAACCACCATATTAGCGATCGATAACAATTTCAATAAAGATGACAGAATTATATTAAAAATCACAAGCTTTTGAAACCAAACGATTTGACTCAAGTCAATACACAAAAACTACTTGAGGAAAGGAAAAAAGCTGGAGAAATCGCTAAAAGACTAGGGAAGTAAAAAAGCACACACAAAAATACTAGAAGATAAACAATCAAATGAAGAATGATCCTCGCAGTTGTGAACGCAATTTATGCAATTGCGAAAAGAAGCCTGAAAAAAAATTCAGGACTTCAACGGGGTTCGAACCCGTGACCTCGCGATTACCGGTGCGATGCTCTAACCAACTGAGCTATGAAGCCACTGACGTTGGGAGCAGGTCAATTGTGGGTTCAAATGTTCCCGTGAAAGAAATGAGTGTGAATGATATATGAAATGAATCATATATGAACTGCGAGGATCATTCTTCATTTGATTTCATTTCCGCAGTTCATATATGATTCATTTCATATATCATTCAAACTCATTTCTTTCACGGGAACATTTGAACCCACAATTGACCTGCTCCCAACGTCAGTGGCTTCATAGCTCAGTTGGTTAGAGCATCGCACCGGTAATCGCGAGGTCACGGGTTCGAACCCCGTTGAAGTCCTGAATTTTTCAGGCTTCTTTTCGCAATTGCATAAATTGCGTTCACAACTGCGAGGATCATTCTTCATTTGATTTCATTTCCGCAGTTCATATATGATTCATTTCATATATCATTCACACTCATTTCTTTCACGGGAACATTTGAACCCACAATTGACCTGCTCCCAACGTCAGTGGCTTCATAGCTCAGTTGGTTAGAGCATCGCACCGGTAATCGCGAGGTCACGGGTTCGAACCCCGTTGAAGTCCTGAATTTTTTTTCAGGCTTCTTTTCGCAATTGCATAAATTGCGTTCACAACTGCGAGGATCATTCTTCATTTGATTTCATTTCCGCAGTTCATATATGATTCATTTCATATATCATTCACAAGATAAACAATCTTATGAAAAAGAATTACAAACTTTGAAGAAATACAGAGAAACGATTTGAGATGTACTAGCTTCTTTCAAATACAAAGGGCAAGGAACACACGATTTGAGATGTACTAGCTTCTTTCAAATACAAAGGGCAAGGAACACACAGAGAAAAAGAAACGCCTATAAAAATTTTACAAAATGGACAATATGGTGGTTTGATCATCGACCTTCCGAAACTGTATGGAAAACTAAAAGTTGTGGCTCATAAAAACGGTCAAAAAGTATATGATAAACAGGCTGACTTTGACACAATTGATCTCCTGACAAAAAGATTCAACAGCAAAAAGAAATACTCTGAATTGGCAAGAACTGAGTTCATTGACCTCAACAGACTGAGTGAAATACCAATCCACCGGACATCAAAGAAATTCTCAAAGCTTGGAGCTGGTGTTGTTTATTATAATAATATAGAAGACTTGCTTTCACGACTCGAGCTGCTTGGAGGGTCTATTTCTGCTGGAAATAACAGTACCGATGTTAGAGATGAATTCGTGAAGATATTACATGTTTTAAAAAGATCGAATGTCATAGATGATAAACTACTCAATGACCTGATAAAAAAGAATATCTAATCTAATAGTATATGACAGAAATTACATTACGATTTAACAGTAAAAACAGAGACAAAGTCGGTGTGAGTTTTAGTCATGATTTCACTAAAAGATTCAATAGACCTCTCAAATTATCAAATGAAATGAAGTATGACATTGCTGTAAAAACTATCAATATGACATACAGTTGGTATAATATAAGACAATCTTATGGAAACAATCAAATAAAATACAGTTACAACAAAGGTGTAAACTGGGAAACAATAACTTTTGTTGATGGTATGTATTCATACGACGATATCAATAGTTACACTCATGAGTATATGAAAAAAAATAAACATTTAGTTGTTGATGATCCTGATGATTCCAAAAAGAAGTATGGTATCTATATGTTTTTCGTTTTATCAACATATCGTATTTTGATTGAACTTGATGAAAATTATCAAGTGGATCTAAGAAATTTTGAATTCAGAAAACTTATCGGTTTTGAGTCAAAATTAGTCTTGGAAACAGAGTATGGAACAAATCTACCTGATATAACGAGAGGAGTAGACGAAATTTATATCAACTGTGATAAAGTCATAGACAGTATCGTTGACGGGCAAAGCACCAATACTATTGCTGTTATTCCAGTTAGCAATCTAGTCAGATCTTTACCCTTCACTCATAAACCTCGTTTTCTTACATATAATCCAGTTTCAACCCATACAATCAGTTCAATACATTTGTATGTCACCGATTCTTCTGGAGCTCCAGTTGATTTGAATGGTATCGACTGGTATATAGACATCTTTTTAAGAGCAACACCAATTTAATACAATCATATAATATATGAAACGGTTTGAATATAAAAAATATGCAGATGAAAAAAAACAACTTGATGGTGAAGGTCTGACAGACATTTTCAAAGCAGTTGGAAAAAAAGCAGTTGAAAAAACCGCTACAACAATTGGTGAATATGATGGTAAAAAAGCTGGTGACAAAATAAAAAAACCAGAACAGAAAACATTAACCGATTATGAAGTGAATGAAAGACTCAGTCGACTTCTCTAAAGGAAAGGAATTTTATCTAAACTAATTGTATATGACAAACTATCGTGACTCAAAATATATTGAACGATATGAAGATGTAGTCTTTGAACTTGAGACGGCATTGATATCTGCAGTTGCAAACAATGCTCATCAGAAGAAAACTGGTTATCGTTTCGTTGTTGATAACAGAGGAGAAATTACACCATTTGATTGGTTCAATGCTCGTTTAAATGTTGATTTCATAGTAAAGAAGCTTGCAGATGGAGCTGATATAGCTGCTGATGATCGAAACGGTATGGTAAATTCCGCTCTATCTCTTATCAATAACATAAGTGTAAAAATGAATGGTGTTGATGTTTATGATTGTACAGATGCTAACCAAGCGACAAACATCAAAAACTTGCTTCAGTATTCCCAGGGTTATGCTTCATCTCAAGGGACAAATGAGTTTTTTATCTTGACGCTAATAGACATGCTGAAGATAGATCAGCTCAAGCTAACTTCAACAAAGGATTTGCATCTCGTAAACTGTTGTTGAATGGTGCTAATGGTGTTGTGAATGCAGAAATACCATTGAATAGATATGGATTTTTCAAGAGCCTTTACAGCGAACTTTTACCTAACTCTAAAATAGAGTTCAACCTAACACTTGAAAGTGATGCTAATTCAATTTGGTAGGCTGTTGATAATTGTCGTGTAGTACTCACCAAATTTCAGTTAATTGTCCCTCGTATTGTTTTTAATGCAGATGGAAAGTTATTATATATGAGCAGATATCTTGATACAAGAACATGGACTTATCTTAGAGAAATGGTTGAGAGAGGTAACTCAACAAGACAACAGACAGCTAATTTCCGTATTTCAACAGGAATAAACAAACCGAGGCATGTATTTGCTTTCATAATCAACGACGCAAGTGATGAATCTCAGACAGCTAATAAATTCTTGTATAACACATTTTCAGTTGCAAATAACCAAATAATGACGAGTTGTCATCTTGAGGTAGGCAATGGAATTGATTACCCTGATGTTCACTATAAACCATCAACTGAACCATCAAGGGTATTCAGAGACATTTTGAAGTATGTCCAAGTCATCAACGATTATAGTGACAGCACTCTTCTAAACAGGGGTAGTTTTGGCTCCATATTCCCTTTTATTTATTTCGATCTAACAAAACAGAAACAGGATATTCGGGATGGGATGACAAAACTAACTTTCAAATACACTTTGAGTGGTGGAACAAACGCAGATTATAGTGTATATGCACTAGTCCTCTATGAACAGGATGTTGAGATGAGAAACACTGATGGAAAATTGATCCTGAGATCAATGTAAATAAATACAATTTATCTAATGATATATTATATGACTACTTATCATCCTCATGGAGTGACACTTTCACCGAGTCAGAAAGAAAAGCTTGCAAAAGCTTATAAAACAAATTCAGCTGTAACAATTAGATTATCAAATGAAGAATGGTTTGGTAATGATCAACTTATGTTGACAAAGACACAGATCAACAAACTGATTAAAGCCAAAAATATGAACAAAGGATCAGACATCAAGATATCAAAAACACAGATCAGAAAAGCTGTAGTACATGGTGGTTCTCTTTGGACAAGTCTTTTTTCTCTTGGAACAAAACTATTACCATATGCAGCTACAGCTCTATCAAAAGCAGCTCCAGCATTGGCAACAGGTGCTCTTTCAGCTCTTGGAAGTCTTGGAATTGATAAACTGTTTGGAAAAAAGGGAGGTTTTCTTATACCTCAAAGCAAGATCAATCAGTTAATAGCTTACAAAAGTATGTTGACTAAAAAACAGAAAGAAGATATTGTCGATGCTCTGCAGTCTGGTGGAGAACTTGTTATCAAACCAACAAAAACTCAGTCTGGTGGTCTTCTTGGAACACTTTTAGCGAGTATTGGAGTTCCTCTGCTTCTGAAAGCCTTGACTGGAAAAGGTTTACATGTTGAAAAAAGTCGTCCGAGACGATCAATACCTGTGCATGTTCCAAATGTCATGATAATGAAAAAAGATGGTGGATCTCATGCTTTAATACCATATCAATCACCGCCTTTTATTGGTTCGTGGAGCGAAAACCCGATCGGTTTTGGATTGAAAAAAAAAACTCAAAAAAAAAGAAAGTCAAAGGAAAAGGTCTTCTGTTAGGCAAAAACAGTCCTTTCAATTCAATCCCTATACTTGGAACAATTCTTTAAGACAAAAATTCATTAATAAAGCATTAACCAACTTTGATTTATTGAATTGGGTAAAACAACTTAACATCAAACATTTTAGAGGAGTTTTTAGTCGGGATGCTTTGCCAAGACAAATCAAAAACAAAGAATGTGGAATAGTGAATCTTGACAGCCGGATTGGACCTGGCACTCATTGGGTATGTTATCGGAATATGGACACATACTGTGAATACTTCGACTCTTTCGGATTGATGATGCCAACAGAAGTTCAAAAATATATGGCTACAAGTAGAAAACAACTCGAATACTCTGGAGATGAGATACAAGAGCGTAATTCTATGTTGTGTGGATATTGGTGTTTGTACTATCTTCTCGAGAGACAAAATGGTAGATCAATTCTAAATACAATACATAATTCCAAATTCAGTTCAACAGATGCGAGTGTCAATCACAGGTTCATCATAGACTACTTCGAAAATATCTAACTTATATATATGAAATCATATTGTGTTAAACAGAAAAACAACACTGAATGTTTACCAGGTAGTGAAAGGTTGAAAAGACAAAAAATGGTCGATTGATGCTTAAATGTGTTTGTGCTGAATGTGGAATCACAAAGACTAAATTCGTTAAGAACCAGGGAAACTGATTGGCCCGTCCGAAGGGGCGGGCATTTTAAGTTCAATTGCAGATACAGCTCTTGAGGGTTTTCTTCGTCATGGTATCCCTTTTCTTGCAAAGAAGGGTCTTGAGGCTGGTCGATATTATGCATCCGAGGCAATGAGAGACCCGAAGCTACAGCAAAAAGCCATCGATTTCGCTCTAGATCAAGCTAAACCGCTTATAAGTAAAGCGGGTAAAGAGGGTTTGGTACAATTATCAACAAAAATTAGACCAAAACGTAAAGGCGGAAAACAATTGCATAAAACCGATATCAAGGGTTGGATTACGGCGGTGCTATTGATATTCATAAAGCTATTGGTAAGCTTCCTAAACCAAAATCAGGTTGGACTTTGCCAGGCCATAATTACACAGGTCCATACAATCCCCTTGATGAGCAGCTTAAATACAACCCAAATAATTGAGATATATCGGCAGCCAACCGGTAAGACAGATGCTGTTGCCATGCAACATGATATTGATTACTCCATTTATAAAGATGATAGGAAATACAAGAATAAAGCAGACCGAAAAATGGTTGCTGCTCTTGATGCCATTCCATGGAAAGATAGACAATGGGGACATATGTTGGCTCGTAATGCAATTGCAACAAAGGAGAAACTAGGTTTGGGTGTTAAAAAGCAAAAAAACGGAAAAAGCCGTCGAGTGAAGAAAACTGGCAAGAAAAATTAGCAGATGAATTACATACACCCATAAAACTCAATTTTACTCGACGGCGTGTGATTGTAAATAAAATTGATGAAATATGGGCTGCTGATCTTGTTGAAATGCAAAAATTCAGCAAATGGAATAAAGGTTATAAATATCTTTTGATGGTTATCGATGTTTTCAGTAAATATGGTTGGATTGTTCCTCTGAAGGATAAAAAGAATGAAACTGTAACTGAAGCATTTCAAACAATATTCAATGAAGGCAATATCTATGGGTTGATAAAGGTAAAGAGTTTTACAACAAACACTTGAAGGACTTGCTAGAGAAAAATGAGATACATATGTTCTCCACCGAGAATGAAGAAAAGTCCTCAGTGGTTGAAAGATGGAATCGAACAATGAAGTCCAAGATGTGGAAGCAGTTCACTGTCCAAGGTAATACACAGTACATAGACATATTACCTAAAATATTAAAACAGTCCAATAACACAAAACATTCAAACATAAAGATGACACCCACAGAGGCTTCAAAGAAAAAGAATGAAGGAATAGTGTATTTTAATTTATATGGTGAAATGGAAACATTACAACATAAACCAAAATTTAAAGTAGGTGATAAGGTTCGAATTAGTAAATACAAAAGAGAGACTTTTGATAAAGGTTATACACCAAACTGGACCGAAGATTTATTCATAATAGATAAGATCCAATACACTAATCATTCGGAGGGATTACAAGAAGAAACAAGCTTTAGTGAAGTGGAAGGGATATAGTGACAAACTAAAAGATCTCAATGATGAGGCGATAGAAGGGAGTTTTTATGAACCTGAATTATTAAAAGCCAGACAGGATGTTTTCCGTATTGATAAAGTCATTCGGAGGGATTACAAGAAGAAACAAGCTTTAGTGAAGTGGAAGGGATATAGTGACGACTTTAACAGTTGGATACCATTCAGGGATTTAAAGGATATGTGAGATGATTTTAACATGAATTATCTAACATATATGTAATAAAACGTTTCAGTATATACTGTTCTTTGCAATCCATAGCCAAAAATATGATTGTTTCTGGCTATTTATTTACACCTTTTGTTGTGAACACACTTATAACTATTTTTCATTACTTTGTCACATCTTGGACATTTGTATTCCTTCTTTTGCCATTTTTTCACAGCTTCCATTTGGTGCTTCTTTTTGTCTTCGTCTGATACTCTTCGTGGTTTTTTATTAGCTGATTTTTTATAATTGTCTGGCATATCGTCTTTTTTGACATACTCAAATTTATAGGAATTTACATCCTTTTTTGATATACCTGTTTTACAATTATTGATACCTTCACAAACCATTTTAACAATACCAGCATTTATTTGAAGATGTTGCTGGACAGCATACATACTATTAAAGTATGATACTTCTTTGGTGACAGTGTCAGTTGCTTTTACACACTTTTTATTGTCATGATTTTTAGCGACAAACATGTAATCACGATTCTTTGCCGATTTTTTGCAATTCTGTTGCTGTATAACAGACTGTAAATAACATAAGCGATTATCTTCCTTGTTATTATTGATGTGATCGATCACTTTTCCTTCTGGTATGATACCGTGAAAACATTCCCAAACGAATCGATGAACATAATATGATTTTGTTTTTTCACCATATTTTCTCACATTACACTTCATATAACCAGATTTATTTTTTATGCCTATGTGAGGTATCTTCTTGATGATATTGATTACATTTCCATTTTCATCAGCAGCAGATAAGTCATAAATTGGATGAACAGAATAAACGCACTTGCTTATTGAAATATTACTCATATATATATAGTTCACATAATATCTCTTTAAAAGGGTTTAGATGTGTAAAAACTTAAAGATAAAAACTTATAATATTATAAAGTTGAACAAAAACAAATCTGATCTTATATTAATGAGAGAGCTCAAGAAACTGAGCAAGTCCCAGCTGATCATTTGCTATTGAAGCAAGAAAATCCTATTGTAAATAAACCGAAGCCAAATAAGGTGGTTTATAATCACGAAAATCTGTTCGACGACGACCCATTTCCTGACTTTATTGTTGATCCGTTCAAAAAAACAATGATTAAAGCAACAAACAAAAAAAGAAACATTGATAAGAAAACATTTGACATCGACAGAAAATATAAAAAAACTGATGTCCAAATCTCAACTAATCAAAATGCTATTGAAGCAAGAAAAGCCAAGGAAGGTAGTTTATAATCAAAAGCCATTTCCTGACTTTATTGGGAAAGTCAATGATCCGTTCAAAAAAACAATGATTAAAGCAACAAAACAAAAAAAGAAACATTGATAAGCAAACATTTGACATAGACAGAAAATATAAAAAACTGATGTCTCAAGTAATAAATGATAAACAAACAAAAATAAAACAAACAGAAAAAGCTCTCAAAGGATACATCAAATCTAATGAAATAAATATAAAAAACAAAAAAGACGCTCTTCTACAACTACAAAACACAAGATCTGCTATGATATATCACATAAAAAATTTATTGTCTTCCATGAAAGGTTTCAAATTTGTTGAAACAATTAAAATAACATTCAAAAAAACATCCAATAATGCAAAAATATACAAAACAGCATATTTTAATAGTCCACCTCAAACAATCATTAATAATGAAAAAATCAATGAAGCACTACAACTTTCACAACAAGACATACTGAATAAAATAGCTATTTGGATTAGCGAAGGATCTGGTTGGACCATTCAATCTGTTGACAGTCACTATCTTAATGTTGTCATATACAAACCAATGAAAGGTAGTAGTTATATTAAACTACCACAAGAATTACAAAATAGTACTAAAGGATTAATCAATATTAAAAATGAAGACAATGAATGTTTCAGATGGTGTCATATTCGACATCTTAATCCTCAGGAAAAAAACCCACAGAGAATCAAAAAAGTCGACAAGCAATTAGTTGGCAAATTAGATTATTCGGGAATTGAATTTCCAGTCACTACCAAACAGTACAACAAAATAGAAAAGCAAAATGAGATCAACATTAACGTATTTGGGTATGAAAACAAACAACCATATCCAAGTTATGTTTCAAAAGAAAAGTATGAAAACTGTTTGAATCTGTTGTTGATCATAGAAAATGAAAACAAACATGTGTTGATCAAAGATTTTAACAAGTTTATGTACAACCAAACGAAACACAAAGAGAGAAAACATTTCTGTATGTATTGTTTGCAATGCTTCAGCTCTGAAAAAGTATTGACTGATCACAAAGAAAATTGCATTCAAATGAATGGCACACAAGCGATAAAAATGCCAACCAAAGACGACAACATATTAAAATTCAATAATTTTCATAAACAACTACCAGTGCCATTTGTAATATATGCAGATTTTGAAGCCATCACAGAAAAAGTGTATGGATGCCTGCCTGATAATGATAAATCATACACAGAAGCCTACCAGAAGCACACAGACTGCGGCTACGGCTACAAAGTTGTTTGTTGTTATAATGACAAATACAGTAAACCATTGAAAATTCACAGAGGAGAAAAAGCTGTTTATAAATTTATGGAAGCTATGTTGGAGGAAGTTAAATATTGTAAGAAGGTTATGAAAAAAGAATTCAACAAACCATTAAGAATGACGGAAGAAAATGAAGAAGAATTCCAAAAAGCTAACAGATGTCATATATGTGAAAAAGAATACAAAAAAACTGATGTTAGAGTCAGAGATCGCTGTCATATAACTGGAAAATAGAGAGGATCAGCTCACCAAGATTGTAATCTCAACTTCAAAACAACTGACAAAATTCCAGTAATATTTCACAATCTTAGAGGTTATGACTCGCATTTCATAATGCAAGAGATAGGTGAAATAGTCAAGAAGCATACATATAAAAATAAGAAAGGTGAGAAGTGTCAAATGAATGTCAATGCAATACCAAACAATATGGAAAAATACATGGCTTTCATGCTTCGTAATCATCTGACCTTCATTGACAGTTTCCAAATCATGAGCTCAAGTTTGGAAAAACTAGTGAGTAATTTACCAAAAGAATCATTAAAATACACATCTGAAAAATTCAAAGGTGGAAAGCTTGATTTGATGGCACAAAAGGGGGTTTATCCATACGATTATATGGACAGTTTTGACAAATTCAATGAAAAGCTTCCATCAAAAGAAGACTTTTATAGTATTATGAATAATGAAAATGTATCAGAAGAAGATTATAAACATGCTCAAAATGTGTGGAATACATTCAATCTTAAAAATATGGGTCAGTATCATGACTTATATCTTAAATCTGACATCCTTTTGTTAGCTGATGTATTCGAAAACTTTCGAAAGACATGTCTAGAATACTATAAACTCGATCCATGTCATTATTTCACAAGTCCTGGACTTAGTTGGGATGCCATGTTAAAAATGACTGATATTAAACTTGAATTGATGACTGATATTGACATGTTTCAATTTATTGAGAAAGGCATGAGTGGGGGTATCAGTTACATAGCCAACCGATATGGAAAAGCAAACAATAAATACATGAAAAAGTATGACGAGAAGGCGCCCTCAAAATACATTATGTATCTCGATGCCAACAATCTATACGGTTGGGCAATGGGTCAGTATTCACCAACAGGTAGTTTCAAATGGATGACAGAAAAACAGATCAATAAGTTACACCTAGCAAAGTATAAAGAAGATAGCAAAAAAGGTTTGATACTAGAAGCTGATCTAAAATATCCTGAAGAACTACACAACCTCCATAATGATTATCCACTAGGACCGGAAAAGGTTAAAATAACTGAAAATATGTTATCAGAATATTGCAAAAAAATCGCGGAGAAATATAACATATCAACAGGTTTAGTTCATAAACTTATTCCAACTTTGAAAAACAAAGAAAAGTATGTGCTTCATTATAGGAACCTCCAATTATACACAGATTTGGGTTTAAAAACAACTAAAGTCCATCGAGTACTTGAATTTAATCAGTCTCCTTGGTTGAAGCAAAATATTGACTTCAACACTCAAAAAAGAACAAATGCCAAAATGCTTTTGAAAAAGACTTCTTCAAACTTATGAACAACAGTGTATTTGGTAAAACAACGGAAAATCTCAGAAAGCGAGTAGATGTGAAACTAGTCACCGACAAGAAAAAAACTATTAAAAATGACAGCTAAACCAACATTTGTCAGCAGTAAGATATTCAATGAAAATCTTGTGGCGGTGCATAAAATAAAAGAAACACTTACCCTTAACAAGCCGGCATATGTGGGTATGTGTATTCTCGATCTCAGCAAAACACTCATGTATGATTTCCATTACAATTACATCAAAAAGAAGTACTCCAACAAAGCAAAGCTGCTATTCACCGACACTGACAGTTTGACATATGAAATCGAAGCTGAAGACGTCTACAAGGACTTCTGGGATAACAAAGACAAATTCGACAACAGTGACCATCCACAATACTCACAATATTTTGACAAAACAAATAAAAAAGTGATTGGAAAATTCAAAGACGAAGCCGCAGGTGTTCCAATTACTGAATTCGTTGGATTAAGATCCAAAATGTATTCTTACATTAAAGATAACCAAAAAGGTGGGAAAACTGCAAAAGGAATTAAAAAGAACGTAATCAAAAATGACATCAAACATGACAATTATAAGCAAACACTATTCGAAAACAAATAAATGTATCATAAAATGAAAACCATAAGAAGCAACAACCATCAACTAGGAAGTTATGAAATCAATCAAGTATCACTAAGCTGTTTTGACGACAAAAGGTATATATCAAATGACGGAATCAAAAGTTATGCATACGGACATCATGAAATAAAAAACTAAAACTTTTCATAATATCGGTATTCATTCAATTGAAGAAGATATATCATTCTTTGTTATTAGTATTCATTCTTTGTTTTAATTATCTTTGTTTATATCGGTATTCATTTCTTTTAAGGATCCTTTATAATGTCATCATTATAAACCATCTGATGAAGTCATGCAATAAAAGCATTTTAAAAAATAAATAGATTGCCATAAAGAGGTCCACCCATCGTCGCTAACACTCCTCCTCCCGCCAAGGCGGACCTGAGATTTTTTACGCTCCTCCATCCCCTGTTCGCTTCGCTGTGCTGCCGAGTAGCTAAATCTCTGCTTCGCTTGAAGTCATAGGGTGAATTCCAAGGTCTTGAAACAAATATTGAAAAATTTTCTCGTACCCCCAACCCCTATACTACTTAAATTATCTAAATATATAAATCTTCCTCGCAGACACGTTTATAGTTAAAAATTAGATCATTCGCTCTCGATTTCTTTGGCGTGATAGCTGATGATGGCGCAGCCCGAATCAGCTATCTCGCGTAGAAATCGAGAGCGAATCATCTAATTGTTTTAGTTTAAATATTTTAGTCGTTCAAACCTTAACAAGTAAATTATCTAAATTCTCCTCGCAGACACTTCGAAAACGCGAAGAAACGGCCGCCATTTTCTTCACAACCGCTACTCAATATCTATCACAGAATAGATAACGAGTAGCGTAGCCAATCAGAAAACGGTATTCGTGATAGAACGCTAGTAGATTTATACTAGAATAGAATAGATAGTGAGTAGAATAGCCAATCAGAGAACCGCATTCGTGATAGAACGCTTGTAGATTTATACTTATATTGGAACCCTACTTTTGTGGCTTATTTATTATTATGAAATTTTAGATATTTTTTTCTTATACTATGTTGTAGTTGTGGGTTGATAACTGCATTTCCCCATTTTATTTTCTATACACTTTGTTTAGTGATGGATATGATATGTAAACCTGTTTTCCTGCTTTACGTTTTGTAGTGATTGCTTCATTGTGGAAAGTGAAAGCGAAAAGTAAGAAAACCAAATAATGAATTCTTAGAATTAAGGCTTGAATTAATTAAACTAATTTAAATTTCATTCAATTATTGAATTAAGATAAGTATTAAATCACTAAGTTTTGTTTGAAGTTTGTTTAAATTTATAAATGATTTGAATGGAGTGATATGGAGTACACTTAAAATGGGGAGAAAAGAGTAATAATTTATACGTTTCTGTAATAATTTATACGTTTCTGATAATTTATCAGACAGTGATTCAAGGTAAGAAAAAATGCATGGTGAATGGGCTTTTATTATATATATACTGAGATTTACTCACAGTTTTCTTCATAAGAAAACCCGCTTAAAAAATTCTAATAGCCAATCACAGCAGCGAAATGGCTTTCTCACACGTGCGAGAAGCGTTTCCTGCAATCAGGAGAGACTTGTCAAAACATAGCACTGATTTCATTCAACAAGTTCAAGTTTCTTGCGTGCTAAGCCGTCATAGCGAGAAAACTTTCGTACCAAAAGTACAAAAATACTTGGCCTTTTAACAATAGTTCAAGGATCCACGAGATTTGAGCATTTAGAAAAGTCAATTGACGACTATATTATCAAGCAACAAAACAAAAATACAAGAGCTTAGACGACGAGGGATTGTGAAGCTACTCATTGAATTTCTGAGAGAAAACACGAGCAAAGAAATCCTGAAGACATCGAAACCAAAGAATTGAAGGAATATATCTGCGAGTTCATCCTTAGGGTGAAGCGAAAACACAGCAAAGACTTTGAACCTTCAAGTCTTAGAGGTCTCTTTTCAAATTTTAATCGACATTTAAAGAATGCAAATATCCCGGCAGTGTCATCGAAGAGGTTCCTTTTGAACGCGCAAGATAAAGTCTTGAAGCTAAAAACAAGCAACTTAAAAAGGAGGGCAAAGAAGTAGACCTAATGCAGCAGAAGCCCTAAGCGATGATGAGATTAATATTCGGCTCTACGAATAAAACCTCCTGGGAATTGATAAACACACTTTGGCCCTTCAATTCATTGCAGTTTGGTCTAAAAGGATGTGAAGAGCATCGGCAAAAAACAAACTCGTGCGTAAATATCGTACGTCAGCACTTTCCATGAAGAAATCTATATGGGATGCATGTTTTTACTGTCAAGATTGGTACCGCCCACTATTCAGTTCAGTATAATATGTAATACATTCTTGGCTGGAGGAGCTGGTCTTTATCTTCTCTCAATTCACTGCCATTTCATTACAAATCAAGTAGCAGTCAGTCATAGCTACAAAATAATCATCTTTAATCATTCACTTCTTATTGCTAAAGCCTTTTTGACCTTAATATGGGACCTATTGACAATTTTACGGAATTTCAAGAATTTTTCATATATCATATGGTCCATGTTGGTCCAGTTAGTGTGATAAATCTATTCAAGTGGAACTTAAACTCCCCTTCCTCACACCCTCAAACCTTTACTCACTAGGTAAATGTATTCATGAATATTCCAAAGAAAAAAAGAGATCCTACAATAGAAAATGTAATTAATAAATTGCTCGGTTGTATTAAATTGTTCTATTTTCTTGTTATGACTTGTTTTTGTTAGTTTGTTATCGTACTTAATAATGAACACTTCATTATAACTTGACCCATTTCTCCCTTTGGAGACCAAGACATAATAAAGATATAGCTACCTCACCTTTCTTATAAGGTGTGCAAGGAACCATGTTGTTCCTAGAGACCTTCGGGTCCGTTCGCCAGTAACAACATGAGGCGGTCACAGAGTAGCCGAACTAGCATCCTTGAGATCGCTAAGAGAGAGAATACGATTAGCTCAGAGAGCTAAGGGAGATGCGATAAAAAGTAAGAAAGATAAGTTTGATAACCTATTGCTCGAGAAACAGTCCTCTGTTTCATCGACTAGAACACCTCATGTCGACATAACACCTCAAGTCGACAAATCCAAATGGATTATCAACTTATCCTCCAGGTCCTTAAGTGACCTCGAAGTGTCTTTACTACAGAAAGGGTTAAATTTCACTACAACACCTAGTAGCATCCCAGCGACTGAGATAATTGCTAAAGTGGAGTCTGCCATAAGACCACTTGACGCAGAACAGGCCGACACTGTCAGGCGAAGCGTGAACTCTATTCTCCAACGGGCTACGTGTCCCAAACCTAACATTACCAAGGAGATGCGACATGCACTCAAAGGTTTGAAAGAGGATGCCTCCATCATGATTCTCCCAGCAGATAAAGGTCGTGCCAGTGTAGTGCTAGATAAGAACACCTATCATGATAAGATGAAGGCACTGATTGAGACTGGTCCATACCGACTCCTTAAGAAGGACCCAACGGACCGCTTAACCCGAAAGTTGACTGAAAAACGTCTGAGCCTGAAGCGAGGTGGACACTTGACAGACAAGATAAGGCCCAAGCATAAGAAACCACCTAGAATTTATGGCCCTCCCAAGATACACAAGGCCAACACACCACTGAGACCTATAGTCTCTTATGTGAACACCTTTGCTTATGATCTGTATTCCTACTTAGCCGATGTATTATCTCCCCTAACAGGGAACTCAGAGTACACAGTTGACAACTCAGCTCATTTTGTGTCCATTGTGAACGGTGAAAGGGTACTAGAAAACGAGATCATGGTGTCTTTTGACGTAGTGTCTCTGTTTACGAACGTTCCAATCGAAGGAGCAGTACAGACTGCACTGCGAAAACTAGACGCTGACCCGTGCCTTGCCAACCGCACGACTTTAACACCTACGCAGATTGCAGACCTCTTGAGTTTCGTTCTTAGATCCACATACTTCCAGTATAATGGACTGATTTACGAACAGCAAGAAGGAGCAGCCATGGGTAGCCCGGTATCCGCAGTGATAGCTAACCTCTACACGGAGGGTTTAGAGGAGCAAGCTTTGACATCGACGCCCTCTACACCTAAGATCTGGAAACGCTACGTGGATGACACCTTTACCATCTTATACTCTGTTCACACCAACAAAACATGTCCAATTAAACAAAGTTTAATGAAACCATGTTTAGTTAAACATGGTTAACTGATTAACCCGTTTACACCGAACAACAAGAGCTGACAACAACGTAGCCTCATGTTCATGCTCAGCCTCGCGTTCGTGTAATTCAGATTGACGTAAAATGTTACAACATCAAAACAGTCACAACACGTAAAATGTAAACAAAATGGCGGATGCACGAAATATTGCGCTTTTGTTTTGGAAAATACGGACAGACGAGAGCCGAAAATTCGCGGAAAATCGCGCAAAGCTTGCCAGGAGACGACTCTACCGATATCTCGGCCGCAGAAGTCTTGTGTCATCGGTATTTTTATTGTTGTTGACGCGGCAACTATTTCAATGCTCCCCAAGTTTACGTCGAGTTTGGAGTAAAAACAGGTCTCAGTCCTTTTGGGAGGAGACCTGCCAAGGCTGGAGTGATAATGATTGGGTAGAGAACTTCAGGATGTCGAAGAATTCGTTTCAATATCTGTGCGCTGAACTATCACCCCATATCGCGAAACGGAACACGAACTTTCGTAAAACAATTGCAGTTCGCCATCGTGTTGCAATTACTTTGTATTGGCTTGCCGACTCCGCTCGCTACAGAACTATTGGAAACTTGTTTGGCGTTGGAAAATCCACCGTGTGTACCATCGTGAAACAGGTATGCGAGGTACTTGCGGGAGTTCTTCTTCCTCGGTATATTTTCTTTCCGCAAAATCAGCAGGAAGTACAAGATCAGATCGATGGCTTTAGAGATCGTGCGGGGTTTCCCCAAGTAGTGGCCGCTCTTGACGGTTGCCATGTGCCTATCATTGCACCTCTCCAAAGTCCGGAAGATTATGTGAATCGAAAAGGATTCTACGCAGTAACACTGCAGGGATTGGTTGACAGCAACTATCGTTTTGTTGACATTTTTGTTGGATGGCCGGCGAAAGTTCACGACGAGCGCGTATTTAAAAATTCACCGCTGTTTTCCCACTGCTGTGCGAGGACTTTCCAACCGGTTCAATTATCTCAAGTCATATCTGGTGTGAGGGTTCCGCCCTTGATAGTTGGAGACTCTGCGTATGCGCTCAGTGAGTGGCTAATGAAGCCGTATACTGATAATGGGAACTTAACGCGAGAACAAGTGAATTTCAACAAAAACCTCAGCATGACAAGAGTGGTGGTTGAGAATGCCTATGGAAGGCTAAAGGGATCTGATTTATGGCTTTTTCCTTGTAACACATTAACATTCCAGAAATAATTCTAGTGTTCGTGGTTTTGAATTCTCATAGTAAAGACTTTTTGAGGGGTTGTGAAAAATCATACTCTTCCTCCCAGAAAAATGTAATGTAGGTTAGGTTCTGGGCTGTTCGACTCTTTGAGGGTCTTGTTTTAGTATAACGGGAGTTTTAAGGGGTTTCAAAATTTGCCATTATTCCAATCTCCCTGTTACTAATTTATGCGAGACTCCCCTGGCACAAGGAAAAAGTACAGTTGAAGTTAGCCCTATTGAAGTAATCCATATGTTTCACTGTACCTCCCTGTTTTGACCAGTTTTAAGGTGCTTACTAAATTGAGGAAGCACTGAGCAGCATTTTGGTTTATTGAAATTCCAACTTGGCTGGCTTAGGGGAATACGTGTAACACATATTCAGGATCAGAGATATGCCTCAGAGCCAAGTTAGAATAAATTATGATCTATCAAAATCAGGCAGTTGATTTAAAAAGTTCAGTGGAATGACTCCCCAAATGTCCACATGTATTAGGACCATCAAGGAAACCATTTGTTAAGCTAATAAGGTTACCCTTTCCTTAAATTTATATAGTACATTTTCAGCTGTCTATTACACAGGGAATCTGATTGCCGAAACCTGCAAATATTGTAATTTTCTATGTTCCTTTTCTTCCACAAATTTTACATAAAGGTCATTGCATAATAGTTTGGCAAAAGTTGAGGGTCGGGCAAATTGTGTCTAGCAAACTGTAGAAGTGGTGATTTCTTCAAATTATTATAAACTAAATGTTGAAGTCATTCAAGTAATGTTTAGTAAACAAGCAGGAGTGTTTTATCACTTGATCAAGCACGAACTATGAGTTTATTGAACGGCTTAAAAAACCTCTAGTAGATCTTCTCATTCTTGCAGTGCTATTTAGATTTTGGGTTATCTCAGCCAAGAGAATTGGATCATAAAATTGGACATACAACTTAGCAGATATAAAGACAGCTAATTTCCTTTGAATGTCCTTGAATTTACCCCTGGAGGGACTCGCATATGAAAAGGGACAGGGATGCTTCTCATATTGCTTAGGGGTGTAAATTTCTGATTTTTGGTCTTGCTTAGGGTGTCCAGTCAAAACGCCAATAATGTTAGCTATAATGGTCTCGTTTAGGGCTGCACACGAAGAAATATGCAGATCAAAGTTCTATTCTTAGGTTTTTTGGCTTCTTATGGGTCAAGAAAAGCTTGAGCCACACCCAGATTTATCTTATTTAGGGATTGTTTTCAAAATTTCAGAAGAGCATCTCTGCCTCTTCCATACAGGACTCCCCCACCCCTGCCACACCTCGCCCACCCAGGTACTTACCTTTTGTAATAGTCTGGATATTTGGTGGGCCTTGTAAATGCTTCTTGTGGCTATAAAACATCTTGCAAGGACATTATCCTGTACAGAGCATTTGCTCTGCACTGCAGTCTATTTGTGTGGGGGGAATCATACAGCAGCAGTCATTGTTTCTTTTTCCCCAACAACTTAACAAAAGTGTCGTCAGTTTTATATACAAAGAATATATCAGCAGTGAGGTGCCATTTCCAACCTATCACCAGAAAAAAACCTCAACAGACTCTTTCATTTGACTGAGTCTAGCTATCATTTGTCCTTTTTACTTATTTCATACAATTATTCAATTGATCAGCTCACAGATAACACACATGACACAAATAATTATTTCAATGTATTGCAATATTTTACTTTTTTTAAAATCGTACATTGAACATTGGACAGTTTAAGCTGTTGCAGCTGTTTGTTGCATTTGTTTAATAATACTAATAAAGTATTCTTAAATGAATTAAAAATATACAGGAGAAGAGTACTCTATTTTGATTTTCAAATTAGAGTGTGGCATGAAAAAATCTACTATTTACTGAACTGAGTTGAAATCAAAGACTTAAGACAGGTATAAAAAGGAAACACTACATTCCTGCATTGTTATGGAAAAGCACTATACACTGTACATGAAATACCAGATAGTAATTGTACCAAGGCCTGCCAAAATTTGTTTTCAGCAGTAAATTTTGAAAAAATCCAAACTGGCTGAATTTGTTCATGTGAAAAAGCAAGACATTGTAAATCACAAAAAGAACTCATGCCACACTGTTATAATATTGTATCATAGCTGGGGCAGTGCAGTCTCATGTAGATGGAATTATTTTGCAAAGATACTGTAGTTCTGTTTTGGTCCAAATATTCAATTCCATGATGTGACACTGCCCCTTTAGCAACTTGGAATTAATTCACAGAAGTCTCATCTAACTTAAAAGAAATACTTTCTTGCGAAAATTAATTTCAAACTGACTTTGAAACTTTCTCTGAGCCTGCAGGCAGCCGAGTAGCAGTAGAGTATAAGAAATTGATGTGTCCCACTCAAGCAGATAGTGCAATTTTGAGAACTTCACTCATATTTTTGCGAAAATTAATTTCAAACTGACTTTGAAACTTTCTCTGAGCCTGCAGGCAGCCGAGTAGCAGTAGAGTATAAGAAATTGATGTGTCCCACTCAAGCAGATAGTGCAATTTTGAGAACTTCACTCATATTTTTGTACTCAGGCTAGTTCATGTGATTTCTTACTCATATACAGTTTATAGGCAGGGTCCTTAATACGTTATTGTTTGTGTGTTTTGGGGTGCACTCTTGATGACCTTGATGAATCGCAATTCAAAAAAATGTGGAATATCTACTGAAAATATCTGGAATTCCTTGTGGCTAAACAGAAATTGTAGGACATTTTTCAATAGTTAACAAATACTGTTTGAATACTATTGAAAAACACGTCAAAAAATCTGAGCCAAAACATTTTAAGCAATAAATGACAGCGAATTGATTAAATCTACTGTGGTTCTGCCATACGTCAAAGGCATACTGTTTGAATACTATTGAAAAAGACGTCAAAAAATCTGAGCCAAAACATTTTAAGCAATAAATAACAGCGAATTGATTAACGATATAATTCAGATGCCGTGAAATTAAACATAAGCAATATAATTTCAAGGAATAAAAGTTTCAAAATCGCTTATAAGCTAGTCTATTTTTTTTAACAGCTCGCAGAAAATGTCAATACCGAACTGGAAACTGACGCAGGTACTTACTTGGTTCTACTTGTGAAGAACCTGCGCCAGTTTCAGGAGAAATTCTTGATCTTCCTTTCTTCGCTTCTCTGCTCTTTCCTCCTCTCGCCTCTCTCTTGCCGCTTCAGCTTCGAGGAAGCTCTTGTCAGCCGCTTGCTGATACTCCACAAAGGACTCAAACACTTTATCAAACTTTGTAAATACATCAGGAGCGGTTTTCCTCTTTTTACTTGCCTTTAAGACGGCCGACTGGCGGGGGGCGGGGTACCGGCTTCTTTGTTTCACCGGCACCTGAAGGAACAACATGGCGACCGTCAAAACTTCAATCGGTTGCATAAACATTATAGCCAAGAGAGAAATAAAAGATGTTAAAGACTTATGGTATAGTTATCTCAATAATATATTACACTCTAATACGGATACACCTGTCTTGTATCTGCTTGTACGCATATCAAAAAACTCTCAAATACGGTATTCAGACATGCTGACTGAACAAAACCTTCACAGACGACGTCAGATGTTGCTGTTGGACACAATTCTATTGTCTGGCCCTCCAATCGGAGAGCATTGTATAATTCTTACCTGTCACCGCTGTCACACAATTGAGAGGTTTGTCAAGGTTTTCTGACTCTTCTTTGCTGCCGCCAGGGATGTTCACGTTCGGCTCAACGTTTTCGGCTCTTGTTATTTCTTCATCATCGTCGCCATCTATGGAAATTGTTGCGGACTTTATAATTACCTTTGGTTTGGTACATGGCTTGTCCGACAAAAGCTCGTCCACTTCGTCGAAGAAAGCCGGCTTCTTCTTTGGTGTGGCATTTCCTGTCTTGGCGCATTCGTCTTTGTAGCTTCTATAGGCGCTTATCAGAGTGTGAATTCGTGTCTTGCAGCTGCCGTCGTCTCTGTCTTCATAGCCTGCAGCTCGAAGATATGCCGCAATTTCTAGCCATATAGGCTTTTTTGTTGTGCATGATTCTAGCTGGAGCTGGATATTCTCGTCTCCCCACTTTTCAAGTAACAGGAGGGTTTCTTTGTGCTCTCAAACTCTTCCGCGAGTTTTGGTTCTGCCGCCATTTTGAACGTGATTTATTAAACACGATTGTTAAACTACCTCGCGAGGTAGTTTTGTTAAACACGGTTTTAGACGTGTTTTGTTAAACGCGCCCGCAGTGTTAACAGCCAGTCTTATTAAATCTGTTTATCAAAACAAGCTTTAAACACGTTTAAGCTTTGGTGTGAACGGGGCATTAGATCGTGCCAAAGTTGACTCGTTCTTACAGCACCTCAATAGTCAACAGCTGACGATCCGTTTCACAATGGAAACTGAGAATGACAACTCAATTCCCTTCCTTGATACGTTGATCATCAAGGATTCGAACGGATACCTCTCTACCAGTGTTTACAGAAAGCCTACACACACTAACCAGTACCTAGCGTATGATTCACACCACCCACAATCTGTAAAACGCGGTATTGTCAAGTGCCTGTACGATCGACCTAAACACCTCATAACAAAACCTTCAGTTATCTCTCATGAAAAGAAACACCTTTCATCGGTCCTTCTTTCCAACGGTTATCCGTTTTCGTTTGTAAAAAATCTTACGAAAACGAAGGGACGAACAACCACTAAAGAACCTGAACCCGAAATTAAATCTACTGTGGTTCTGCCATACGTCAAAGGCACATCGGAGGCTCTTCGCCGTTGCCTACAACAACAAGGCATACGGACTGTTTTCAGATCTTACACAACTCTTAGATCACACCTAGTGCGACCTAAGGACATTGTCGATCCAGTAAAACAAGACGGAGTAGTCTACAAGACTCCCAGCGAATGTGGTAAGGTTTATATTGGAGAGACGGGAAGATCTATGCACGAACGGATTAAGGAACACGATAGAGACATACGGCTTGCTCGAACCCAATCCTCCGCCGTTTCAGAACATAGCAACGCGACCGGACATTATCCGCTCTGGGACGAAGTTAAATTTATTGACCGAGACCCACATTGGTACACCCGTAGGGTTAAAGAGGCTATTCACATAAGACTTCACCCTAACAACATCAACAGGGACAGTGGAATTGAAATTCCTGAAGCGTGGATGCCCACGATCAAACATCACAACAGCCGATCAGTACCAAAGCGGACCGCTGAGGGAACAATTTCTAGTCTGAACGACAAGGATCTAAATCCTCCAATCAACAACAGCCTAAGCGAGGATCGAAACGCACCAATCACCACCAGCCATGGTGCTTCTTATACTCACACGCAGCCAGTCGACACCATCGCCTGATGAAGACCAGCAGCATAGCGGTCGAAACGTCGCGATCCACATCTTTGTGACTCAATCGTGAGACAAAAGATTAACTCAGCTATCATTTGAAACCACGATGACGAACACCTTTCATAATATATACCGTTAGTTGTTCGCTCACGTTACATAGTTGTCCAAAATAGTTATTATTGCAACCTTTCCGAAAACACATACACAAGGAAAGTCTACATCAGTGTGGACATAACTATAAATATGGCTTAACCCAGCTTTAAATAAGGTGTGGATACTATTCATATCTGTCATCTCGATTAAACAATCCAGTAACGTTGTATCATGAATGATGGTAAAAAGCTAATTTACATTACATTTGTATGTCTTTTAAATGTTCAATTCCTTTCCTTTTAGTAACCTTCTCTCCTGTTATTGCAGTGTAACATTCATCCGGGAACAAATTAAAAAGCTGGAGTCACCAGTTGAAAAGAAGGCCTCCAGGTGTGTAATAGCGGAGCACCATACCTATAGAAACCCGTCAACTGCTTTTCTCATGGTTACCATGGCTAGCGGTATTGCTCGTGGGCGCGACCGCAAGACGACGACGGAGTCGCACAATAATTAATATTATTAAAAACTGAACTACGGATATCAGATTTCCAGCATTTTCATTGGCTAGCCGGACACAGGCTCTCAGCTTATACACCTGCACTACCTTATATGGTCAATGAACGCTTCAGCAAACAGAGAAAGCTCTATAAAATTTTCTCTCGAAACGGCAGCCATTAAAGCTTTAGTCGTCTCTCTGGGAGTCTGGGACTAGCAGCAGAAGATGGCGGTCACGGTTTTCAGTGCTCCGCCTTCCCGCGCATAGATCGTAATTTTTTTAACGGAGGCAAATACGTTATAAGCCGCAAATGTCAAGCAAAAACGAGGAAAAAGAGCAAACGCCGCAATCTCCAGTCGAAGAGCAGATAAAAGTCCGTGAAAATCGACGCAGGAAGCGAACACGACAAACTTGTTCGCAAACCGACGACGACGAACTGGCGCACGAGCAACATCAACAAAGCGGCTGTGCAATGTGCAACAACAAGCTGGAAAGTATTCAAGAGAAGCTGGGCAAAGTACTGTCAATAATGCCTGAAATCGAGAGTTTACGTGTAAGAATAAACCAGTTCGAGGAAGACAAACAAACCATGAAGGAAAGCTTGGAGTTTACACAAGCAGAGGCAGAAGATTTGAAACAGCAAGTCAAGTCAGCGACAGAACAGCTTGCTTCTGTAAACATGGAGGCAAAGAAAATAGATGAGCTGCATCGGCGAATAGTTAAGCAAGAGTGTTTTAATCGCCGTAACAACATTAAGTTTTTCGGCATCAAAGATGCCGACAGTGAATCTCCAAGTGACAGGTTGAAAGGTTTTTTGCCGAAAGAGGTGCAATTAGCAAAGAAGAGCTCAATCATATCCAATTTGAGAGAGTTCATAGGATTCCCACACGTTATAATTCCAAGAAGAAAGCGTCGCCAAGGCCTATTATTGCGAAGGTATCTTTCTATCAAGATAAGGAATTTATAAAATCACACATAAAAAATCTAC
Organism: Pachyseris speciosa; assembly: GCA_016490735.1. Taxonomy (NCBI): domain Eukaryota; kingdom Metazoa; phylum Cnidaria; class Anthozoa; order Scleractinia; family Pachyseridae; genus Pachyseris; species Pachyseris speciosa. Next base: position 24,629 of record JAEMWC010001830.1, read on the forward strand.
CAAAAGGTTGCGGATGACTTCCCTAGAGAAGTGGACGTTATAAGAAAGGCTTTGAACCCTATGCTAAAAAAAAGCTAAACAAGAAAAGAAAAAGGCCTTCTTCAACGTAGAGAAGCTGATCATTGATGGCACGGTCTATCGGGGACCAGAAACTAAAGAATTCTCGATCTATGGTCGTATTATGGAAAGTGGCTAACTTATAAGTAAATAAAGCTGTAGCCTCTTTTAAAACCTCCAGGGACTGCATGTTTAGTCTTGGACAAATATGCCGACATTTGGAATACAGGTAATGTTAAGCGTTAAATGTAGGAAATTTGTTTGTTTTTGTGGTTTGTGTGTCTCCTTAGTGATCCGCTTTCATGCTAACGAAACCAACTGCAACAAGCAAACCAAAGTGCTGCATCACTGGCTCATTTGTTTATTTACTTCAGTAACTAAAACGTATATCAAATGGAGCTTAAGTTCTTATCTTTGAATGTTAGAGGGTTGAACAAGACTACCAAACGACGCCAACTTTTTGGATGGTTACATCAACAAACTTCTGACGTAATATTTCTTCAAGAACCATATTCGTCTATACAGACTGTCAATTTGTGGGAAGCTGAATGGAGAGGTAAAATGCTCGCATGCCACGGTTCAACTCACAGCCGTGGTGTGATGATTCTGTTCAAACCTAAAATCAACGTCTCGATTAGTAATGTCCTTCGGGATAAAATCGGCAGATACATTTTAGTTGAAGCAGTAATAGATGATGTAAAGCGTATTTTAGTAATTATTTATGCACCAAACGATGAAACGCAACAAATTAAATTCCTTAGAGATCTGTCTCAGTCCGTTCTCAATAGTTATGTAATACATAAAATATGAGCGGGAGACCTTTATGGGCAGTTAAAATGGCGAGCCGCAGGCGACCCGTTTTAAAGCCCATAAAGGTCGGACGCGAATATTTATGTTACTTGTGAAATGAAACAATAGATTGTGTTTGTCGTGTTTGTAATGTTAATCAGTAGAGATCTGTATCAAAGTTAATGCATACTAATTAGCGGAGCAGGACACCTTTATGAAAGTTAATAATTTTTATTGGGGTTTAGAGAGGTATACATGTGACTCAAATACTACCCGTAGATTGGTCGTTAGTCTTATGAATTATTAATGAATTTTACAAGCAAATGAAACTTTGGTGATAGGTGGTGACTTTAACTGTCCGTTAAATGACTGGGATAAACGAGGAGGTCGACCAGTTGAACATAAGAAAAACGTTATCCAGGAAATGAATAACTTAATGAAAACCTATGATCTTGTTGATACATGGCAAGTTAAAAATCCCAGTGGGTAGGGTCTACACTTGGAGCAATCCGTCGATGAAAATTCAATGCAGACTAGATTACTTCTTGCTGTCTAAGGATACTCGATCGTCCTTGCAGGCTATATTAAAATAGTCCCTAATGTATTTTCAGACCATTATGCGTTAGGCTTAGTCTTAACTCACTGCGAGAAAGAAGCTAATCGAGGTCCAGGCTTTTGGAAATTTAATAATTCACTTTTGATTGATAAAGAATACGTTGACGTAATTACAGCAAAAGTACCTGAATTCGCTTTAAAGTATCACGATGTAACTGATAAAGGGCTTCTCTGGGAATTAATCAAAATGGAAATTAGAGCAGCGACTATTGTGTTTTCGAAAAGAAAAGCATTGCAAAAACGCGACGAAGAAAAAAAGCTTACGCAAATATTCAATGAATTACAAGAGAAAATCAGATCACACTTTAGTGAAGAGACAAAGGCGGAAATGGATCGTGTAAAAAACAAGCTGGCAAGAATAATTGCACGAAAAACCCAGGGCGCAATGGTGCGAAGTAGAGCACGCTGGTATGAATTCGGTGAAAAGAACAGTAAAGATTTTTTCAACTTGGAGAAAAGAAATCACAGAAAAAAACACATAACGTCATTGACAAAAGATGACCGCTCTGTTCTGTGCGATCCAAAAGGAATACTGGATGAAGAAGAAAGATTCTACAGAGAAATATATCTTTCGAAAAATACTAATCCCGAATCAAACAATTCCAAACATTTTTTCGAGTCTCCCCATTTGAAAAAGTCAGATAACGAAGAAGCTGAAAGTTGCGAAGGCTTACCAACGGTAAAGGAATGTTCCGAAGCGCTTAATAAGTTCCAAGACAACAAGACACCAGGTTCTGATGGTTTCACAATTGAATTTTACAGATGCTTCTGGAATGCTGTTGCACCGTTTATGGTTGACAGTTTTAATTACGGCTTTGAAAAAGGCCTTTTAACGATCTCTCAACGGCTAGCAATTATCTCATTGATACCAAAGAAAGACAAAAATTTGCAATATTTAAAAAATTGGAGGCCAGTCTCCCTTCTCAATAATGACTATAAAATCGCTACAAAAGCCTATTGCACTCAGAATGGAGAAAGTTCTCCCTTAAATTATCAATGAAAGCCAAACCGGTTATGTCAAAGGTAGGTACATTGGAGAAAGTATTAGAATGATTTCCAATATCATGTCGTTTACAAAAACTCATAACATCCCAGGTGTAGCTGTTTTTCTCGATTTTGAAAAAGCATTTGACTCTCTTGAATGGAATTATCTCCAGAAGTGCCTAGAAGTATTCACCTTCGGCCCACAGTTACGGCAATGGATTAGAGTAATTTACAGCAATATTTCTAGTTGCGTTTTGAATAACGGACACGCCACTAGACACTTCAATTTAAGTAGAGGGGTCAGGCAAGGTTGTCCTCTGTCAGGCATCTGTCAGGCATAAGAAGTTCAAATGAAATAAAGGTGTTAAAAGTGATGAAAGAAATACGTTGAAGCTCTCTCAGTACGCAGATGACACCACAGCCTTTCTTGAAGATACCGAATCTCTAAGTAACCTATTCAGTTTACTTTCTCAGTTCGAAAGTTGCTCTGGATTAAAAATAAACCAGTTGAAATCAGAATTGTTGTGGTTAGGATCTCTACGCCATCGAAAAGACACTTTTCAAAGTTTAAGAATGAATGAAGAACCAATCTATGCACTAGGGGTCTACTTCTCTTACGACGAAAAACTCGCAGCCAAAAAGAATGTTTTTGATGGAATAGATTCTTTAAGAAAACTCCTGAATATTTGGTCAGCAAGAGACATATCAGTCCACGGTCGAATTCATATAGTGAAATCTATGGCAATTTCGAAGCTTACTTTTGTCTGTAATGTGTTGAGTACAACAGCCTCTTTCGCAGCTGAATTTAATAAACTAGTCTTCGACTTTATATGGAACTACAAAATCCCCAAGATTAAAAAAGCCACCTTGATAAAAGATAAGAAAAACGGAGGCCTAAATATGATACACGAAAATTTGGTTTATCAACGGAGTTGATAATGTAAATTGACCACCGTACACGGATTCGATTAGCTGACGTTTCGAGCGTTAGCCCTTCGTCGGAGCGAATCGAGGAATTGTGGGTTGTGTATGGTTTATATACAGAAAATGGAGCTACGCTATTGGTGGTAACGTGAAAAACAGGATACTGCAAAATGATCCAGAAACTGCTAGAATCTTTTCGGAACCACCGAAGATTTCATTCAAACGTGAGAAAAATGTAGGTAGCTTTCTAGTTAGAAGCGCATTCAAAACAACTGAACAACCTGGCACTTTTAAATGCGCGCGCTCGCGATGCAAAACTTGTCCTTTCATTCAAAACACTGACAAAATATCGGGCCTTATTGCATAACCTGCACATTATGCAAAACGTTATACATCGGCGAAACAGGAAGACGACTAGGTGACCGATTCCGAGAACATCTTCGTGATGTTGAGAAAGATGACAAAGACGCATCCAAACCTGTCCCTCGGCATTTTAATCTCCCTAACCATTCCAAACAACACATGTCGATCTCCGGCCTTTCCCTAAATCAAGGTAACACGGAAAGCCGTAAAAATCTCGAGCAAAAACTGATCTTTCAAATTGGCACTCTTAATCCCCACGGTATCAACGAGCGCTTTTCATTCAATTAATTTATTCCTGACGGTTTTCACGTTACCAATAGCGTAGCTCCATTTTCTGTATATAAACCATACACAACCCACAATTCCTCGATTCGCTCCGACGAAGGGCTAACGCTCGAAACGTCAGCTAATCGAATCCCTGTACGGTGGTCAATTTACATTATCAACTCCGTTGATAAACCAAATTTTCGTGTTTCACTCCCCCACCGACGCAGCACCACAGTTTCTTTAGAAACTAATCCCCTTTATTCTTTTCCTAAATATGATAGACTTTACTTTGTTTAATAGAGCATTAAAAATATGCTGGGTACGACGTTTCTGCTCAGAAGGTAATCAACCGTGGAAGTTTATTCCTTTACGTTTACTCTCTAATGTTGGCGGAACATTGCTGTCTTATTGCAATTATAACGTTGAATATTTTATATATAATAATTTTATATATAATAATTTATATAATTCTACATTAAATAATAATAATGTGATTCCTAAAACAAAGAAAAACGTGCTTGATCAAATTATTTGGAACAATAGTTTTATAAAATCAATAACGCGTCCGTGTACTATGAAAGCTGGTGTCACTATACTCTCGAGTCTTGTGGATGGAAACAAAAACCGGCTTCTATCATTTCATGAGTTCTTACAGAAATTTACGATTAAATGCAACTTTCTGCAGTATTTTGGCCTCACTTCTACAATAATGGGAAAGTGGAAGAATTATTTAAAAGAAGAAAATCAAAATAATACGACTAATTTACGTGCCATTGATAAGATGACTTGCAAAACAATACACAGATTACTGGTCGATAACCAAGATTCTAATCCGCCAAAGGCAGAGAAAAAACTAATGGAAATGGGTGCAGTAAACGAGAATGTCAGAAAATTTATTTTTCTACCGTTTTTTGCAACAAAAGAAATAAAACTTTCAATGTTTCAGTATAAAATTATACACAACATACTTTACACAAATGCTGTGCTTTACAAAATGAAAAAAGTCGAGGATCCTTTCTGTCCTTATTGCACAAATGTGGAGCAAACAGTGACACATTTATTTGTATCCTGTCCTATTGCAGTTTCCTTCTGGCCCGACTTTACTGGTTGGTACCAGTGCATTTTCAAAGAAACTCTGACACTAGGAAAGAAAGAAATTATGTACGGCATCTCGAATAATCGGTCTTCTTGTTCAGCCCTAAACCATCTTATTCTTATTGGTAAATACTTAATCTATTGTAAAGCAATAAAAAGAGTCAGTTTTCTTTTTGCTGATTTTAAAGCCTTATTACATCAAAAGATTGAAATAGAAAAACACATAGCTTTCAGTTCAAACAAATGCAGCATTTTTTACGAGAAGTGGGCCAAAGTCTTAAATTAACACCTAATTACAATGTTACTGTTTGTATAGTTTTTTTTTTGTATTTTAATAGTTAGAATGTGTTAAATGGGGTTCCTTGTAAGCTTGTAAGCTTACATGTAGTTAACAGTGTAGTACATATGCCTTGTAACTCCAATTTTCTTGTGTCACTTGTATTGTATGCAATTTAATACCACATCTTTGTATTATGTGTTTGATTGTAAAATAAAGAACTTCTAAAAAAAATTAGTCGTCTCGCAGCGGAATTAACGAGTAGAAAACTCGAAACTGGAACGAAATACAAATGGAATTCATTGCTGAGTGTTTTAGAACGACAAGAAACAGTGCTGGGATCGTGTAAAAAGTTTTCTTGCTTCGCTAAGAAAATTGTCAGGGCTGTTGATGTTTAACAAATAGCAAAACGCACTTTTATTTACGGAGATACCGAAAGAGTTTTTGAACTCAACTAAACGAAATTGAAAATATGTATTCAAGAAGAAGTATCGACGTCACCAATCTGTAACTATGCTCACAAACAAACAAGCACAAACAAGACAAACAAGACCTTTTCGCTAAAATGTGCAGCAATAATCCACTATTGAAAATCTTTCCAGCGATCAGTAACACTTTTGAAAAAATTAACACTCGTTAAAAATGTTCTGACCTGCACCCGATGCAACGTATCAGTCACCAGCTTCAAACTTTCCGGTTACAGATATGATGTTTTGTAAAAAATAAGAAGAATCGCCGTTCTTGTTGTTTTTGTTATTCTGTTATTCTGTTCGGCCGAGGTTCCAGTTTTTCTTCCACGGATCGAGCTGAAACAAATTTCTATAAGCCATTTCTTGAAGCATAACCTGGACATTTGTCTTGCTTATCACTCATATCTTGTTTCCGACCAGGTCTGGTGAGACAATGTTCCAGTCCATCAAAATAAATTGAAATTGTGTCTTCATTTCGATGAAATTCGCCTATGGTGCTGTTGTTTTGATACATCTTCGTGAAAGCCGTTCCACCCTCTTTGATCAATGATTGAATATTTTCACCAAACTACTGACCATTTACAACCATTCAGAGCAAATAAACTCTGCACTTTTTCCAAAAAGGACCCTAAAGGGAAGCTTCAACGTTGTTCTCGGGCAGTTTCATTGAATTCATTCAACTTTGCTCGGAAAGGTTGCAACACACCAAAATGTTTTCGCGCCCTTTTTGTTTAGTTACGGTTTTGTCTTTCTCCGAGTTCCTTTCCTCCTTTTTTTTTGTTCAGATTCTCAATTATGCGTCGTAGAGTTTTTAATAAAACAATTATTCTACTCGGACTTGCTGGATATGAAATGATTATAACGCGCCTCGTTGGTTATTTATCACTTCATATCCAGCGCGCCCTCGTAGAATAATTGTTAAATATCTTAATAATACTCCACCTGGCCCACCTGACCAGCTAGTTTACAATCTCGTACCCAGAGTCCTAGGGCTGTTTGGTCAGCGGGTGGACGCCCGGAGAGACTCTGGGACAATAGACCGTCATTTTCCCAGAAAATCTGGGGTAAAACAATGGAAGCCGTTACGGGCCAGCCAATCAAATTTTTTTTCCATCCCAGAGTCTCTCCTGGCGACTAACCACTGGCCAAAGAGCCTGAGGACTCTGTGTACGAGATTGGCTAGTTTACTGCGTACGTCTTTCATACTGGACATCTATCTTATAGCGAATTGACACCTGTCAAAACAAGGTATCCGCTGGCCAGTGTCACGTGACCATATCGCGGGCTCAAGTTAAGACCTCATCGAAGTCAGCTGATTTTTTGAAGTTGACCGCTGACCAGGTACTTGCTTTCGATTGGATCGCAGGCTAAAGACTTTTGTGGGACACCCAAACCAAAACGAGGCTTCTCTTCTTCGATCGAAGTTGGCTTTTAATTCGCGTAAAAGGCATAAAAATCAAGAACTTGTCAAAGATACTCCGAAAGGTGAACTTTCAAGCGATAAAAGGAAGAGCGAAAGATTTTTCTGAGGAAAAGCTTCAAACTTGGATCGATTGTGTGGTTGAAAACAAAATAATTTAACGCATCAACGGCTTTCACTTTACCGCGGCATCTTGCATCACACCAAGAAAGGTCACTTAACAGTTCACCGTCATTCATGGGAGGAACGAGTAGCTCAAACTCTGTGGAAGAGTTTGCTATTTTTGAGGATGCTTGTTTTTACTTACTGAAGCTTACGTATTGTCCAACGGTAGAAACCTCTACAACACAGGACAGTGAGGTTAACATTTGGTTTAATCGTTGTTACTTTTGTTCAGGAATGAAACTTGTATTTTTCTCTCGACTGGATATAAATAACAATCATCTGTACTCGTTTTGGACGCAAAGAAATAGTTGAATTGTTTGTTTGTTTTGTCACGTTGTTTTGTTTGCAAGCGAACGAGTGTTTTTACTTGGCTTGGCTGACTGTTTTTCGACCTCGGTGCCTCAACAGCGTTAAGAAACTTTTGTCCTTATCTTATTAACACGTAATCGCAATAAGTCCTCGTAAAATTAAGGATTAAAGTCCCGGCTAAATTAAACGATCACGCATTTTCATCCAGCATCGTCAGTTGTCGTACATAACGTTGGGTGGCTAAACGCACAAACAATGTTTCAGCAAACACTAGTCAGAGTGAGTCCACAGAACGATTTTTGCGTATTATCGCTGAAATTTCGACTTTATGTGGTTCATTTGGTTGCTTTTTACCGGCTGTGCACGTTCTGTTGGTTGGGGTGGCTATCAAACATTTCTTCGTAACGCGAAATGTTGGATGAAAAGCCTGTTGGATGGAAAGCCATTTAATGTTGAGAGAGGTGGCTAGACGGTCAAACACGATGTTGGATGAAAATGTTTGATCGTTTTTTGATTGTTAAATTTGTTTTCAAACAAACATACGTGTCGTGTTTTCTTGTAATGTTTTAATGTTTTGAGGTTTTTGAACTGCGGTCAAATGAATTCCTGTTGACTGCTTTAAACATAAAATATTGGCGCAAGGAAAGCCATGCGAAGTTGCTCAATACCAGTAAAAAAAAAGGATAATAATCGTGGAGCTCCGCTTTAGGCTTGGCTAAATTAATATATTATCCTTATAGACAAGATTCGTGCTTTCTAGTCATAAATCCTTACTGGATTTTTGTTCGTTATTGAAACCTTATTGAACCTTAATGTGCACACAAAGAAGATGAAAAATAAAACGTATAGTTGAAGATCCTTGCTTAGAGTAATTCCTGTGTTAATTAGCAAGCAAGACCTTCCCCCATCCCTTAATGCAAATCTATTGTTGGCCTGGCAACTGTTTACGAAGAAGGCTGTTACTGCACAACATCAGTGTAAGAATGGGTTCAGGGTCGTAACGAGGTATATTTTGCATGACTCTCAGATTAATTATTGATTTTAGTAAACGTGTACATACCGATGTAGCGTGCTATTCCATAATTCAAGCCTCGACTTCTTCTGTGGGCCTGTGATTACGGTTTTCCCGTAGTAGTGTAAGTAGCTAACGGTTTTGTTCAGGGGGAGCGCTAGCACTCGAGCGATCGTTACCCTGGATGCCAGAGGTCTTCTCGCTCACCAGCGACGAGAAGCGTAGAGAGTGAAGTAGTGCTGGGAAAAAAACCCTCTGGCATCTAGGGTCAGCGATCGTTTGCCCTCCGCCCTCTTCTCCTCGCGTGCGCTCCTCGACAACAACAACAACAACAACCACAAGAAGAGTTTATTGTACCCACAACAAAAACCGCCAGCTACGCAGGCTCCCTAGATCTTAAGATAAAGAATCAAAAACTGAACATTGACTGCAAAAGTATTAATTTTACTATGATATTTAAATCGTTAAATCACAATGTATTCTCCGCCTCTTGAGATCATTATGTTATTATTATTATTATTATTATTATTATTATTATTATTATTATTATTATTATTATTATACCTGGGTACCATCGCACGATCATCGGGATTACACACCGTAGTTGTCACACAGCATTATTGATGCATACAAAGCCTATGTTACACTGAGTAGAACGAATAGATGTATTACAGAACTTACACAACCATCAACCTAATAAAAACTGCACTGAACCTGTTCCGACCGACTTCTGGAGCGTCTTCGGGGGAATGGTGCTCTGATCGCACCGGAGAACAGAAATAGGAACGTGACCTGGAAAGATAACATAACACAAAATTTGGCCGGCGATCGCGAAATACAATAACTTTAAGCTCAGCAATTGCAGAGTAGCAGTAAAACCATCATACCGTAGATCGCGACTTTTCCTCTTCGATCGTTTCCTCGTGTCTCGAAACAGTTAAAATGCGGAAAACGGTAAAAAACACAAGCAAGGCGAGGAATAGATATATATTTAAACCAATATTTCGGGAGGCACAGCCTTCCTTCATCAGGGTGTTACATATGATGACCCTAAGGTGAAACTACGTTTCAATTTAAAAGAAGTTGTTGATATAATATGATACTATAACAAAAGTAAACAATACAACAGAAAATAGAAAACATTACAGTTTTAAAATTTGAAAAATACGTAACATGAAAACAAAAGGAAAGGTATCATATTTCTTATTTTCTATTGATACCTAAAGGTTCAAGAGTTTGACCTCTATCAATTAGATATGCTTCTCTGGCTTTTCTTACACCATCACGATTAGATTTAGACATTTCTACGTTTTACCAAGAGGAATTATTTTCAAATATAGAATGATCCTCGCAGTTGTGAACGCAATTTATGCAATTGAGAAAAGAAGCCTGAAAAAAAATTCAGGACTTCAACGGGGTTTGAACCCGTGACCGTTGAAGTCCTGCATAAATTGCGTTCAAAACAGTCTCTCAGTTTTCCTTTAACACACTTCGTCATACGCTTTATAAGAAGTGCGAGACCTCCACCATAACGTTCTATCGACCTTGACAGTGACATATTTTGTTTAATGTGGAAAACACTCTTAGCTATAGTTCTCAAGTACTCCACTGCATGTTTCTCTCAAAGTGTGATGTGTGGTTGTAAAGTGTGCATGTGGCAAAAAGATAAAATAAAAATGGAGTAACTGAACTGATACCATACATCTCCGAATATTATCTTTATGCAGTCAAGCTAAAGCTTGTATTTTACTAGATTTTAGTAGTCACTGGAATATAAAATTCAAGTAGATTTTGATCATTTATTTACTATAATTATTTTTTTATTTTGATGCAAACTTGAAAATTATATTGCTCGGCTGCTAATACCTCTAAATTAAAGCCCCTTTTGTGGTAGTTGAAACTGCTGCAGTCACTGAAATTCATTGAGGAGATAACCAAGTGGTAAACAGAATAACCAAATTGATGTTTCACATACCCCATAGACGGGAATGTCTATACTATGTGAAGATATAGAGATAAAGGATTATCTAGGCCAGATTACTGTTGCACTTGTACTGTTAAGGGCCCATTGAAGTATCTCGTTGCTAAGGTACACGGTTGCTAACCAAGTGCAATTTCACTTCCGGTCAGCCCAAATTTTTTCGCGCGCTTTCTTCGGCGTCGGCCGGTCGCTGGCTCGTTCAAGTCGCCGGTAACCTTTTATTGCTTCGTTGCAACAAACACAAGATCGAAAACCTTTTGTTTACATTTTTATTAATTGATTTTCAGGGGCACCCAACGAGCCAAATCAACCAAAAGCTGTGGAAAGGCATTTTTAAGTACCTTACGGTGTTTGAAGTCTGTTTTAAGTGATGCTTTTGTTAGCTAGAAAAATTGCATCTGTTCGGACTCCCTAGCTGAAGTTTTAATTGCCTGAAAATGTTAGGGAACAAAATCTTCCTTTGAGAAAATTCAAGCTGAAATGAACTTTCCACGAACTTTCTAGGGAATAATTTTCTTTCCGAAAATGTTAGCTTACGTTTTTAACTGCCAAAACAGCAATTATGACCTTTCCGAAAACCTCAGGGGCCATTATTGCCCCATTGCGAATCTTTTCGGCCGAGTGCACTCTTTAATCGACACCGAAAGCCAAGGCGAACTACCCTCCACCGTAAAGATATCTACCGAAACTTGTCGTTGGGTGCCCCTGAATTTTCTGCTTTACGTTTACAACATGTGAGTCGTACCTTTATTTATGAAACTTGAGTGTTCTGCTTGAAAATGTCATCCACGTACGGACGTAAACAGAAAGCCGCAGCGATGGTTGCATGTCGATGGGGAAATCTCGAAAAGGTGACAGTAAAAGATTTCCAGTGTCAGGTTGGAAATCGAAATCTCAAAGATGCGGAGACACAAACTGAAATAAGTACTGCGCTATCATCACCTGCAAACTTCAAAAGAAACTCTGTGTCCGCGGCCTTTTTTACCGTTCCGATCTTGCGATAAAACTGTGCGATCCTGTGAACCTGTGTCCGTGAACTGTCCTTCCGAACCTGAGAAACTCCATTGTTTAAATATAACACAAATAAACGAAGTTCTCCCAAGACAGCATGGAGCAAAAGACGGTGAGCATCCTTGAAAGCAGCTCTAGATCACAAGAATTTCATTCTTACATCAAAAATTAATGCTAACCGCTTTAACCACTCGATAGAAAGCCTGACTGATAATGGTGAGCTCGAAACTTGTGATGGACAACTTCTCCTTACAACATCAGCCTCGCTTGAGAACCTAGTTAACAGTAATTTAAGTAATCTACAACACCGTGACTGTGAAAAAGAAAGTGAATTCGAATTTTGTTCGATAAAACAAAACAGATGTGACTGGCCACAATGCTTAGGCGCCAGGCCGCTGAAAATTCGCTCGCCACTTCCGGTGCCGCGAAAAAATTGACTTTTCTCCCCGAGAGATAATTGTAGTTGCTGGATTTTAAAACAATTCGAAAGAACATCATATTTTCTTGAAATTCAAGCATGGGTTTTGCGACAAATGAAAAACAAAAAAAATTATGCTCAAAAGAGTGGTCAAAGAAGCACATTTTCCATTCTCATTTTTTTATTTTTTATCATAAGCCAAAACGCATGCTTAAATTTCTTCAAAACGGCTTTTGTGTTGTTACTGTATAGAAAATGAGGGTAAAAGGTTTAATCCATTTAGTTAAAATGCATTTTTCTGTTTCTGGTCACGTGACATTGGGCGTGGTCCGATGACGTCATGCACTGGACCATATTTGCCCCCCACGGGTATTGTCCAAATTTGGTCCAATTGAAGCATACATGTGCAGAGTTATAGCAAATTGATTTTTCCCTAGCAACGGCATCAAAAGATACTTTAATGGGCCCTTAAGCCTATGCTTTCAATAATTGAACAGGGTTCAGGCAATAAAGCTTACTAGAGGGTCCCCTATACTTTTTTTCGTGAAACGTGATTGAGCCTATTTTTCCCCCGTGAAACGTGATTTAAGTTTTTATTTATTCATGATTCGTGATTGACCGTATCAAGTCCATTTTCACGTGAGCGTGAAAGCAGTTTTTGAATTAAGCGTGACACGTTAACGAAGACTTTAATTGAACGTGATTCGTGAACGATCTTGTTTTGCGTGAATTAATTTAAAGTTATTTTAGTGTTCTGACCCGTAATTGAGCTTCTGTCATCTTTAGTATTAAAATTGTTGATCTCCGATGGAATTGAGATACTATATAAACCATTTTGTCTCGTAATTTGTATCTGTGAGACTTCTGTTTCTCCTGTGACGTCAATGACACGCCATCCATCAATGAACTCAACGACCGCTCTGAGTCTGCTGTCACTTGCTACCATCTCTGCACGAAGGAAAACTGTTGAAGTGTTTCACCAACAAGGTGATACAAGATTGTTTTCTATTTGAAAAACTGAGATTACTTCGCTATCTCGTTTTCTTGCTTGAAATTCTGCGGAAGAAAGCCGCAGAGATTTCATCACACGAGTTGGTGGGCGAATTAAAATATCCGAGCCGCGAAAATATTCACCAGTGGCACCGACAATGAGGTAAATAATTGTTTTAGTATATACTAAAGCAGTGAGATAATAGAGCTCAAAAATGGTCATTTTAACTCATTTATACGCGTCAGCAATTATCTTTTTCACACGCTAACGATCGAATTGCTCCGTGGTGAATAGCATTTGCGATCCCGAGTTTGAGTAGCCAATCATTTCGCACGAAAAACGCTATCCACTGTTTTAGTATACACTGAAAGATTGTCAACAACAGTGATAGACTCCGTGACAGTCCCACGCTATTCTTGATGCTATGAATTTTTTTAATCCTTGGTACTGTACTAAGTCGTCAATAACCTAGTATCAGCCGAGTGGTTGACAACCCTCAAAGTCTGTAGCGTCAAGCCTTAGCGTCATTAAGGGGTATTGCCCATTCCATAGCATTTGTTTAGACAATCGTCTGCAAGCAGCCGTTAAAAGTCCTCTCATACCTAGCGACATTAAGATTACAAGTACAACGAGCTACCTTTGGAGTGTAAAAAGCCTAAACTGGCTACTCGATGGGAAACATTAATCCGTGAATTTGTTTCTTTCAATTTAACGTGAAACGCGAATTACTCAATTTTTGCGTGAAAGTAAAGGAATTTTGGGAATTATCCGTGACGCGTGAAAAGTCCCAATATTTTTACGTGAATGCATTTTACTGAGGGGTATAGGGACCCTCTTACTACACTGTTTCACTTACTTGAGTTAGTAATTAAATTGAGGATCAAGATACCCAGTGAGGTAGACTATGAGATGGTTTAGCGAGCAAAATATCCACCGAACTGAAGTGTGTTATGGTTCACCACGGAAATGGTTATCATTCATTTTCACAACCGGTCAGCTGGTGGCTTGCAAATGCTAAGTGCTAACACACTTGAGTTATTCATATTGGGTGATATGTGCTGAAGAGCCAAAGCACTGAACCAAAATCATGAATCGATACCCAATTTAGTGTACTTGTGCAAGAGTAATAAATAGTAAGACAAAAGGAACTGATTCAGAAGTACAAGTGCTTTTAATGAACCTTCACTGCACACAATTTTAATGCTGTGGAACCTTGTGTCATTACAACATACAATACCAAAGCCTTAATTCTGGCAAAAGGGAAGAACAGCTCCCACTGACCGACTGTCGACTGGCTGTAAGCAACCTGGGGCAAACAGTCAGCTGACAACACTATTATTTTCTTTCTTCTTTATTGCAGCTTTCCACTATCCTTTCAAATGTGATGTTAGCCAAACCAACCCTGTTCCCCTGAACCTATCCCATGTCTTCTAATTAACTGATTTAAAAGGACGTTTTTAGTAATTGTGCCAGTTGCAGCCCAAATTTAAATACTTATGACAAATTTCAAAAATAATATAAATTCCATATACTTTGTCTCTCTGCCATAATAAACAATAACATCATGATACATTATGTATCCTATACCTGCCAACTCTCACGCATTATGCGTGAGTCTCACGCCTGCAGACCAAAGACGCCGATCTCACGCACTGAGGACAATTTCTCACGTCTGACTTAGAAATCCGGATGACTTGTCCTCTAACACATTAACACAATCAAAATTCTATATTCGATATTCCCGTAAATGTTCAAACAAGCGGCGCTTACTGCACCAGACCCGCTAAAATGTAGTTTTCAGTTTGCATTTGTGGTTCTGGAAACGAACCCAAATAGCTTCGGATGTCAAGGATACCTGAAGCCACTCTTAGCGCAATACTACCCAAACAAAGATTGAGCTCAGGCATTAGCAGCCATGGATAGCTGTTACGGCCTATGGTTCAACTTACCAGATCACATTAATTTGTGAGGTATCAGTAGTGTAGTACGGACCGGTTAGGCCGTTTCTTGGCGGTGGTTTCTCATTAATTTGCGGTGGAATACATTAACTTCGATGATGTCATGAATACACAACCCCACGCGTGTTCCATTACCTTAACCTCACGCGTGTACCGTCACGCTGATTGCACGGACACAAAGGGAACGGATGATAACCCACGCGTGTACCATTACCTTAACTCCACCTGTGTACCGTGACGCTGATTGCACGGACACAAAGGGCAACGGATGATAACCCACGCGTGTTCCATTACCTTAACTCCACGCGTGTACGTATGGCGTAGTGGTGAGAGCACTCGCCTCCCGCCAATGTGGCCCGGGTTCGATTCCCAGACTCGACATCATATTTGGGCTGAGTTTGTTGTTGGTTCTCTTCTCTGCTCCGAGAGGTTTTTCTCCGGGTACTCCGGTTTTCCCCTCTCCACAAAAACCAACATTTCCAAATTCCAATTTCATCTGATTGTAAAGCGCATTTGATTTTACTCATGGAAAATGCGCTATATAAGTTCTAAATTATTATTATTAAACAAAAGACTTGATGATATACGGTGTTTGTCACATGTTGTAATGTTGTCACATGAAAAAACAGACAACCAATCAGAGAACAGCAGTTGTCAAGTAATGAGAAAGTAATTAAACTCATTTGGTATTTCGACAGACAAAAAACAAAAGGAAAGTTGTCGTTTAACAATCAATCAATGATGGTTGGTTGACATTAGTAACCAATTAGAGAACGGTAGTCGTCATGTTATTAATGCGATGATGGTTAATTGAAAACTCTATTGTTTGCGAACCCATAAAAGCGCGTTAAACTCTGCCAAACATTTGGTATTTCGACAGACAAAAAAAACAAAAGGAAAGTTGTCGTCTGTTAACAATCAATCAATGATGGTTGGTTGACATTAGTAACCAATTAGAGAACGGTAGTCGTCATGTTATTAATGCGATGATGGTTAATTGAAAACTCTATTGTTTGCGAACCCATAAAAGCGCGTTCTCTGCCAAAACACATATTCAAAAACTTCTATCAGTCGAGTTATTTCTTTGGTGATCGAGGAATTTAAACTATGTATGAAACACAAAATCCATTTTTAATTAATGATGACAATGCTAAGACCATTACAAATATTTATGAAACCACTCATCCAACCAACCTTCAAACTTAGTCATTCCTTACAAGTCGCTTTCTCTGAGATTATCGTTCGCTTTTCCGAAAGTTTTAACAAATTTTGTCTGTAAGAATAAATTCTAGCTAACTTTTCTTGTTTTCCGCTCCATTAGTCACGCACGCGTTATGCCAAACAGATCTCAACTCTTCCCTCAACCCTATATTTGCATACAAAACTCAAGAGAAGAAGCCCATGGGACACCCTTGAAACCACTGGCATTGAAATAACACAAACAACAAACAATGGACGCTCGGAGCATTTCAACACGCGACTAATGAATGCTTGCTATTAACACAACACGTTTCTTGAGACATTATTCCTTTATTAGCGAATACAAAAATGATTCAAATACACAAGATTTGAAATGAATAAAAATACATTTATTGACAACGGAAAGCCCCAACAACTAAAAATGTTTAGCACAAAGTATCAGGAAATTAGGATGCAATCAATCGTCTTCGTTACATTGAGAATACCAAACAATAAGAGTGAAGTCCCCTTGTGTTGTGTCCTTCTTGTCCTTCGAATAAGAGGTTAAAATTTGCTGAAATGGTTTCCTTTCTGCTGAGATCTCGAACTGTTAACATGGCTAAACGCGTGTGCCGTGATTGCCCAATTCCGAATTGTGGAGCGAAATTTCTAGTTAAATTGTCTAATCATCTCACAGATGTACATAAATTAGATTATACCAATTGAAGGAAGTAGTTACAAGAAGCGAAATTACAACCTAAGGTTAGAGTGATGATCTATCCAGCAAAGAGGAGCCAGGGATTAAGACGTTCAAGAAGTAAAACACCTCTATCAGTGCAGGAATAGGAAAAGGATACAGTCGTCCATCAGTTATCAACACCAAGAGGAGTAAAGAAATCACTGAAATCTCTACCAAGAGGCGTTGGAAAAGCAGCCAAGAGCATCAAACATTGTAAAACAACAGCAGATTGAGTTCCTGAGTGGCTTACTTTGTATGGAGACGATGAAGGGCTGAACACAGAGAAGAGAGCTTAATGACCCCGTCTGCAGTACCAGTAGCTTGTCACATTAAACCTCATCCCATAAGCTTCACATTTTCACCGCTTGTTTTAAAGGCGTCGCTCCACTTACCTTTCAGTTTGCTGTCAAAGCTCGTGCTGTTGAAACCAAAAAATGTCTTGGAGCGACGGTTAAAATACAGGAACTTATTTGTTGGTGTGGCAACAAAACTGATCCATCTATATCGAAAAACCGCTTGGCTCTGACAGTTCTTTTATTAAGCGTGTTCCGTTCACACAACCAAAACACACACATGACAGAAATTTTAACCGAAAACTGCGTTCTCTTCTATCTCAATACTGAAAACCCCGATACTATCTGACCTCTCAGCTTGGCGATGAGAGATGTGGGAGAGAAAAATAAATTCTTAGCTAACTTTTTTCGTTTTCCGCTCCATTAGTCACGCACGCGTTATGCAAAACGGATCTCAGCTCTTCTCTCAACCCTATATTTGTATAAAACTCTAATTAAAAGTAAAAAAGCCCATGGGAGAACCTTCTACCATTCAACAACAACAATGGACGTTCGGAGCGCTTAATTTTCAACACGCGACTAATATAAATTACACGTTTCTTGAGACGGACAAACATAAACTTTATTGCCTCTTCTCAGCGAATACAAAAACAATACAGAAATTGATTTGAATTGAATAAAAATACATTTATTGACAACGAAAGCTCCAACAACTACGAAATGCTTACATTAAGCTTACATTGAGAATACCAAACAATAAGACCGAATTCCCCTTAACAAAGAAATAAACTCCAATAGAACAACACGCTAGATACTGATTTGAAATACATTCGTATTGAGAGCAAAAACACATAAAAAATGTCCTTCTCGTCCTGTGTTGTGTCCTTCTTGTCCTTCGAATAAGAGGTTAAAATTTGCTGAAATGGTTTCCTTTCTGCTGAGATCTCGAACTGTTAACATGGCTAAACGCGTGTGCCGTGATTGCCCAATTCCGAATTGTGGAGCGAAATTTCTAGTTAAATTGTCTAATCATCTCACAGATGTACATAAATTAGATTATACCAATTGAAGGAAGTAGTTACAAGAAGCGAAATTACAACCTAAGGTTAGAGTGATGATCTATCCAGCAAAGAGGAGCCAGGGATTAAGACGTTCAAGAAGTAAAACACCTCTATCAGTGCAGGAATAGGAAAAGGATACAGTCGTCCATCAGTTATCAACACCAAGAGGAGTAAAGAAATCACTGAAATCTCTACCAAGAGGCGTTGGAAAAGCAGCCAAGAGCATCAAACATTGTAAAACAACAGCAGATTGAGTTCCTGAGTGGCTTACTTTGTATGGAGACGATGAAGGGCTGAACACAGAGAAGAGAGCTTAATGACCCCGTCTGCAGTACCAGTAGCTTGTCACATTAAACCTCATCCCATAAGCTTCACATTTTCACCGCTTGTTTTAAAGGCGTCGCTCCACTTACCTTTCAGTTTGCTGTCAAAGCTCGTGCTGTTGAAACCAAAAAATGTCTTGGAGCGACGGTTATAATGACTACCTTCTTCAACGGGGTAATGGAAATTTCGAAGATAGCGAAGACAGCGAAGACTCTCAATCTAGCCAAGAAACGGATTCTTCCCAAGAAGTGACAGAGCACTTAAACCCTTAGTCGCGCATATTAGATGAAGCTCATAAACGCTACCAGGTCCAGCTCAATACTTTGATCCATGAGTAAGAAAGAAACGGAGATTCGGAAAATGTGGCTAGCCTTAAAGCACAGAACGCTCTCCTTCCTCTCTACAGAAGAGAAGACAGAAGAGAACTGAGAAAAAAATGCTGTTAGAGTATCTGCAGTGGATGCGAGCAATGAAGAAAGATTACACCTTCCAAAAAGTGATGGAAACCCAAAATGATCTCAAAGATACGGATGGATTCGATTGGCTAGAATCGACAGAACTAGCCATCGATAAGCGGAAATTCTTGCTTAATCGATTGTTTGTGAAGCAACCCATTCCACAAGATGAAGAATAGACTTACTTTGACCGTTATATTGTGTTTTTGCTCCCAATACAAATGTATTTCAAACCAATATCTAGCGTGTTGTTCTATTGAAGTTTATTTCTTTGTTAAGGGGACTTCACTCTTATTGTTTGGTATTCTCAATGTAACGAAGACGATTGATTGCATCCTAATTTCCTGCTACTTTGTGCTAAATATTTTGTAGTTGTGGATGCTTTCGTTGTCAAAAAATGTATTTTTATTCATTTCAAATCTTTGTGTATTTGAATCATTTTGTATTCGCTAATAAAGGAATAATTGTCTCAAGAAACGTGTTGTTTAATAGCAAGCATTCATTAGTCGCGTGTTGAAATGCTCCGAGCGTCCATTGTTGTTGTTGTTATTTCAATGCCAGTGGTTTCAAGGGTGTCCCATGGGCTTCTTCTCTTGAGTTTGTATGCAAACATAGGGTTGAGGGAAGAGTTGAGATCTGTTTGGCATAACGCGTGCGTGACTAATGGAGCCAAAACAAGAAAAGTTAGCTAAGAATTTATTCTTACAGACAAAATTGTTAAAACTTTCGGAAAAGCGAACGATAATCTCAGAGAAAAGTTTTTCCCAGAAAGCGACTTGAAAGGAATGACTAAGTTTGAAGGTTGGTTGGATGAGTGGTTTCATAAATATTTGTAATGGTCTTAGCATTGTCATCATTAATTAAAAATGGATTTGTGTTTCATACATAGTTTAAATTCCTCGATCACCAAAGAAATAACTCGACTGATAGAAGTTTGTGAATGATGTGTTTGGCAGAGAACGCGCTTTTATGGGTTCGCAAACAATAGAGTTTTCAATTAACCATCATCGCATTAATAACATGACGACTACCGTTCTCTAATTGGTTACTAATGTCAACCAACCATCATTGATTGATTGTTAACAGACGACAACTTTCCTTTTGTTTTTTGTCTGTCGAAATACCAAATGAGTTTAATTACTTTCTCATTACTTGATAACTGCTGTTCTCTGATTGGTTGTCTGTTTTTTGACAACATGTGACAACATTTCACAA
>JAEMWC010001830.1:52500-90396 GCA_016490735.1 Pachyseris speciosa
ACGTATAAAACATGCCCTGACTTAAAGAAGTTAAATCCCTTGACTAGGGGCTTTGCAGTAGAAAGTTGTTTTCTACTTTCAACTCCTTCAATCATAAACCGCCAAACGGTTCCAAAAGATATGTTAGGGAGACCGTTTAGATCAGGTTTGTAACCTTCTTTTGGAAAGGACTGGCTGAGTTGCGGCTCTTCCTGCTCAAGTACACCAAGTTTAACCTTCTTGCGTAGTAGGTTGAGTCCTCCGTCTGGATCACGGAGATATTTAACATCTAGTCCGTGCTTGATGTAATCTTCAATTCTGCAAATATGAAATATGAATGAAATAAAAGAACACAATTGACCCTTCGATATAGGTAAGTTTACATATGAAACTTAACTACACCTCGAGTGAACCTACGTACCTTGTCACCAGTGCTTTCTTATTTCCCGTGGTCTTAGCTCCTCTACACAGCAACCATCTTTTCAATTGAACAACGCTGCACTGTTGTACAGTTTCGCGAGGAATTTTTGCACCAGGTATATCTTCTTCAGTCAGAATAACCTTGAGAGCGCCTTTCGCAGGTGGCTTGTTGCTGTCCGCCATGTTTTTGCTGTCCCTCCAAACGATCCCGAGAAGCTCTGTGGTCGCAAATCGTACCCAGATTCCCACTCGTTTAGAACATGGCGAATACCAGTTTAAATTATTACACAGATGCTGCCCAGGGATGTTTGCTGTATGAAAATGGTGGTAAACTTTGATTTCACCTACTCAGAAAGTTACTACGTGGACAATTTCGAAAAAGTTGAATAATTCGTGATCATGAATTGACAACAGCTACAAAATTTTTATTTTTCTCCGAAGGGTTATTCAAAGATGTAGTGTTTTAAACGAAATATGTCACATATAAATACCTCCGCATCCCTTAGGTCGATGTTAACTCACCAGTGACCTACCGTGGGTAGAAATTACGAGCAATGAACGCTTTTGAAAAAAGAAACAGAAAATTGTACAATACACATGAAATTTTTAGAAAATAAAGTGCTAGTGGTTATTTCTATATTTTTAAAAGAAAATACTTTGAGGCTAATCTCCATGTCATTTTTTATTCGCCGAGGTTAATAACCTTTCCAATTAGCGACCGTAGGTCGATGTGGGCGAGAAATAAATACTTTTGGGAAGAAGAAGCGGAGAATTGCATAATATGCGAGAAAGCTTTCAAAATAGAAATGTTAGAGTTAATTCTTAAACTAGCAAATGCGCAATAGATTCTTGCTATGTCGTGCTTCATTTACTGAATTTAATACCTACCGTAAGTCAATTTCACTTAACTGCTTGATCTCCCGTGGGTGGATGGTTTTGGAAGATTTTTCGCGGGTGACCTTTTTCGCGTGTAATTTAGCAATATTTGTGGTATGATTATTTTACTACGAATTATACTCAGAAAAAGGGTCTCAAATCAGTCAAATAAACTAAATGAAGAGGGCAGTCAGAAATTTCTATAGAATGTCTGCGAAATGCCTGATCGATTTCGACTTTCTGAAAGTTTTATATCTTCGTTTACAATGGCCAAGCGATTATGGGAAGGAAGGTGGCAACGCGTCTGACCAAACTTGGGTATAGTATGAAATCACCATATCAGTCGACACAAAGAAATGTTGTGGCTTGATTCACGCCTTGATACACAATTGTAACGAACATGTCGGCCAGGCCATATATCACAGATGCACCAAAAGACGCTAAAAGAAATCACCAGTGGAAAGCTTGTCCAACTTGTATATATTACCTGCTAATCTGATTACAGTTTCAGGAGGTTTACATGCGAGACCTTCTGTAGACTGAGTGAGATAAAAATTTTCGACTGTGGGCATTTTTATAGCCTATGTGAAACCGGGCCAGTGTGTCAAGCCACAACTGGCTTGTTAATTTGGAGAAAATTATATGTTACCAGCAGAGCTGTATTGAATTTTTTGTAATCGCTTGGCACTTCTAGAAAGGTAGAATATGCTCAAAAATTTACACGAGAGTTCACGTTCAGTTTAGATAAAAATTTCAGACTGCCGGGCATTTAGCCTCCACGAAACCGTGACCGTGACAAGCCACAAAATCTTTCTAAATATGGCGATTTCATAATATGCCCAAGTTTGCAAAAATGGTCACCCACGAAACCATCTTCCTTTCCATAATCGTTTGGCAATTCCAAACGAAGATATAATACTTTCAGGCAGTCGGAATGAGGAATTTCGCAGACATTTTTATAGAAATTTCTGACTCTCGGGCAGTCAGTTTTATTTGAGACCGTTCCAGGCTGCCGGGCATATAATCCACAGCGCCGCCACGCAGCACTCTGCACTCTGGTTGTATTCGATCGACCCACCTATTACTACTCTGAAGGGAAGGCAACAACCAAGACAGCAGGAAACAACACTCAAACCAAAGAAACAAACCAAGAATCAAAAACAACCAAGCACCGGGGGTCACACTATTAGAGAGAGGGGTGTGTGGGGTAGGATTGATGGGAGGCAAGCCGCCAGTGCCAGCGCTTTGCAGGGGCCCGCCAAAGCACGACGAGTCTTTTCACGCACCCCGGGACGCTCTATTAGAGAGAGGGGAGGTTGGGGTATGCTGATGATGGAGCCATATGCCAGAAGTCGAGACGCGCCGATGGAGCCCAGAACCTTTTTTCCAGAACTTTCTCTCCGACAGGAATTTGAATATGAGATTTCTGAATGGGAAATACAAGAGTATAAAAAAAATACCCCCCTGAAACTGGAGGTGAAACATATTTGTGATTTGGTGAAGCGCAGGCACGACCCCTTTCACTTTGTCCGAAGTTTGGGAAATAGTGTCTTAACTAACGCCTACCAAACAGTTCTTGCAAAAGCGCTCGAGGCTCATACAGGAAAACTGAAAAGGTTCTATAATGACCTTGCGCTACATCGCAAGAAACAAAAGAAGACTGTGAAGCACCACAGAGGAGAGGAGAAGCGACGACGGAGTGGTTGAAACGACGCACCATAAGGCATGTGCTTGTCGCACAAACAGACAAGTGGTTGGAGTACAAAGAAAACAAAGACTCAATGGAGGATTATAGGCTGATGTGCCACATGAGCGCACTGTTGAAATATGACGCATCCCCGTGGTAGTATATAAAAAAGACTAAGGAAACCCATTTCATCGACGAATGCGCGCTCATAGCATACAAAGTCCTTCACTCGCTTTCGCCATAAGAAAAGGAGTACATGAAAAAGTGGTTGACCGATGACGGGTTTTATGTCCATTAAACATCTGCGCCGAGACATAAATGAATCTTATGGAGCAGATTCACATCCTTCCTCCAGAGTTGCGTGAGAAAATCCGCCGTTACCACACCAAAAACCAGCTGAATGAAAGAAAGAGAATGGGGTGGGGCCAGGTGCACAAGGAGCTTTTGGTTCCTTTGTTTCGGTTCATGTTTCCAATTTTTTTCGCCGACGGTTGGTCTCTTGAAGAATAGTGACCCCATCATAAATGGCTCTGTTTGACTATGTCAAACAACTCCCACCAGAGTTGAGAGAAAAAATACTTTCTGAGGTGGTCAAACAAAAAGTTAACGACCGAAACAAAATGGGGTGGGGAGAAGTGCACGAAGACCTTAAATCGTATTTTGAAGTATGGGGCCTTAACTTTTGCGAAAAAGAGGGTCTTTATACAAAAGTTACAGTATGTGACAGGCATTGGCGCTGTTCAAAAATGTATGGATATTGCTAGCGGTCTTGGCAAAAAATCGCCTGCATAAGCTTCTTGAAGAGCCCTTGAATGTTGAAGACTTTGGAGAGTTCAGAGAGAGCAGGTGGTTACAAAAAATATATCACTCCCTCTGTGGGGCAAGCAAACCGAGGGTTTTTGACAAACCAGATGAAGACTGGGAAGATGATGTGGATGAGGAGGAGGAGAAACGAGCGGTGCTAACATATTTGATGTGGGTCCTATTAAACAATCACACCCTAATATAAATGAATCTCTTGGAAGGTGTCAACCAACTCCCACCAGAGTTGAAAGAAAAAAACCTTAATGAGGTCGTGCAGGCAAAAATAGACGATAAAAAAAGAGCGGGTTGGGGCAAAGTACATCGTGAGCTGTTTCTGTATTTCGAATACGCTCCATTTTGTGAAATTGAAAACTGTTTCACCCTCATTACCAGCTACGGGAAATGTCACACTTGCAGGCGGAACGGGTGTTGTTTGGGCCTGTTGGTTGAAAAACAGGCACCACGTGTTGTGCCAGTGGTACGAAGTTGAGGATATGGAAGAAAAGTGGGTCATGGATTACGTTTACCCTTGGATACCGCACCAATGTTCACACTGTGTTGGTTCGTGGTGTCCCTTGCAGGTGAACTATGCGCCCCCCGAAAAACCCTGGAGGAAGATGTCAAAGAGGAGTTCCAACGAGTCGTAATTGAACTTTCGAGAGCAAGATTAGAAACCCTGGTTTGAGACTCCCAGACCAAGTTTCTCTTTAATGTTGATTGCGTTTCGGGCCAGCGCGAGGCCCCACTGTCTCAGTTTTCGCTGAATTGCGTCAAGAGATTTGACCATTTTTCGGTCAGCAGCATGCTTGCATTATTTTTCGTCCTGGCCGTACTTCTTTGAGCGGAAATCGCAACTGGTGTAATCAACGTCATGCTGCATCGCCACAGCATCGGCGGAACCAGTTGGTTTCTGAAAGATTTCCAAGATCTCACCCGTCTCGGGATCAAAGTAATGCCCGGTGTAGTTGTGACCAGGGAGGGTGCACCCCTTTTTTGGCGCCGACAGTTTCCCAATCAGTGCATGAATGTCCACCCCGGATCCGTAGTAGTTTCGCAGGGTTTTCTTGAGAACATCTGTGAAACCCTGGTGTTGGGGAATGGCTTTGCCGAAAGCTTTCAAAAACTTCGTATCGGTCGCGACCATGGGCACCAACACCCCCTTTGAAGCGAAACGGGGATCAAAAAGGCTCCCAATGCCAGCCCCATAACCCTTCCACTTTATCCAGGAGCCGTAGCTGCGGGTGCCACCTTGCCGCTTGCAGTCCGCGTATTGGCGTTTGTATTCGGCGACCATTGCCCGCCCCTCTTTTTCGGAAACTTCAGGTCCTTTGAAAAGCTTGGGGTCAGAGACAAGATTCCACAATTTCGTGAAATCAACGAAGGAAAGGGAACAGGGAGACCTCTTCCATCAAGATCAAGCCTGTCGGTTTTGTAACGAATGTTGGGGCGCACCTTCGTGGAAAGTTGGTCCAACAGCTCGCTGCCAACCTTTTCCAAAACCGGAGTTGCCTTGCGCAGTCCGTAGTTGGTAGCCTTTTTCTGGAGCTGTGGGTTGCGCAGCGCCTGAGCCAGCCTCCATCCCCTTTTTTGCAAGAAAGGGAACGCCGTGTTGCAAAGTGAAGTCGAGCGCAGTGCCCGCAAGGTCAGTTAAAATACCAGAGCCCTCAGCAAGAGAGGTCAGTTTCCCAGCAAGAAGCGGGTTTTCGTTTTGCCACAAACCGCGCACTTGGCTTTCCCCATTTTTCGTCCGTTTTTCGTTATAACAACCCTTTCAGACCAAGGAACATTTGGTGTTTTGCGTTTGTCCCGCACACAATACCAATCAGCCATTGGTCACAGTATATTCAGGAAATAATTTTTCACAACCCACTCGTTGTGAGGCACATCGTCAGAAAACATTTTCCGAATGTCCTTGTAACTCGCACCTTTATTACGTTCATTGAGGAAAAGCAGGCAGAAATACCCACACCCCACACTTCCAATCCATTGGATTTGGCTGGTTGATTTTGGTTTTGTGACCCAACTTTCGCATTTCTTGTTCCCACTCGTTTGGGGGAGGCAGTCCGAAGGAGTCGAAATATTCTATTTCCTGCCTTTGGGCAGAGGTCCAACAGCAAACCCAATGTGTGCCCAAACTTCCGAAATCATCCAGGTTGATGATGCAGGGTGAACGGTGCAGGGGTTTGGCCTCGTTGTAAGAGAAGATGCCTTTAAGTGGGATGCCGAGATATTCGCACCAATTCATCGGGTCAACGTTGGAAAGGGACACGTCCCTGAATTTCATTGTTTTTTCCCCCGCCCGACCATCGGGCGCTCCCATTCCTCCCAACGACCACAGACGGGCGGAGGGCGCATTACCTTTCCTTGCCCCTGGAGGGAGGAGGAGGGGTGGAGGAAGACGAGGGGGTGCCGAGCGGCGCGACCGCACTTGCGTTCCACTCCCCAGCATCTTTTTGACAAGGTCAATGGCCAAAGGAATGCCGATGGAAGCCAACATACCAAGAAACCCCCCGTATGCGCGGCGCCACCCCCAGTGACCATGCCCTTGCCTACAAGATATTCTTCAATTGTCTTTTTCTGGTCAGGGAACAGCATTTGTGTGAGTTTGAAGAGCTGCACCTCCTGGGGGCCGAAACCATTCCCGAAAATCTTTCTCAAAACCTTTTCCACGTAATCGTTTTTCCTGTATCTGTAGTTGATCAGATCGCGGCGGATTCGGGTTTTGTCGTTACCTTCATAATCCAGTTCGGGGTAAAAGTTTGTCCCGTAGTTGAGGCGGCAGGTGGCCAATTTTGCTAAGTCGTCCCCATCGAGGTCGAAGGTGTCAAAGCCATAGGGTTCTCTGGTTGTTTTGTTTCCGCGTTTGTTGGAAGAAAACAAAGACGTGTTTGGCGTTTTTCACACCAGGGGAAATTTTCAATTGCCCACTAGCATCCCCACGACTGGTGCAGAGTAGCGCCATTGGATTGACTTCAGGAAATTTTCGTTGACAAGCGTCTGTCCTGCTGGGGACAGCTGCAGTTTTGGAACGCACAATTCAAATTTGGTGACAACAATTCGCCTCCCGGTGTCTTCGCCTTGAAAGAGCATTTCAGCGTCATCGTGCAGGTCGACTTCGAACAAGAGTTGCATCGGGCGCAAGAGTTTGTCTGAAAGCTCTTCGAAAAACGAGTAGCGGTTAAGGGGGGCGATGGTTTTGACCGTTTTGCCACCCTGTGAAAGAAGAGCGCGAGCTTTCCTTGATTTGTTGCGTTGCCATCCGTTACAGTTGTGTTGTCGTTGTCGAGGTACCAAAACTCGCCTTTGCCACAGTTTTGGCGTAATCGTCAGAATATTCAACCAAGGTTTTGATGAAGATTACTTTGTGGATGTCGTTGGTCGCGTAAACTGTTTTCCCCGCGGATTTCACAGACAGGTTTTTGATCAGCGAGAAGGAGCTGTTGATTGGGGCCGACTGGGAGTCGGCAGGAACATTACCACGTTGGTGTTGTACCAATCACGGACAACGTCCAAGTCTTTCACAGAAAATTTCATTCCAGTTTTTGGGTTTTGTCGCTGGCCATTCGCCGGAAGTGTCAGCGGGGTTTCCAGACGGACCTGCTCATAATCCACCTTTTCGAGATAGCGCGAGGACCTGAACATTGCCGGTATATTGTTGGGGAAAAAATTCGAAGTTGGTTGGACAAAATGCGGCTCAGTTTTATCATCGCATCTGATTCCGGGATGGAGGCGGGCGTGTTTCCGGCGGGCTGAGCAGCGGGGCGGCGTTTTCGCAAGATTTCTTGAATTTTCTTCGACCCCTTTTCAGCCACAACTTCACCAAATTTTTGGCCAGCCTTTTCGGCCGCGACCTTGGCGGTTTTTTTCGCGGCCTCAGTCGCCGTCTTTTTGAACACCTTTCCAATTGCCATGAGGGTGTCGTGGACCACCCCCGACCCTTTGTGTTTGTAACGATAACGGCCGGCGCGCTCGTCAAAAAACTTCATCCACTTGCTTGGGGAGTTTATTCTTCCAGTGGAAGCGCTCTTTATTTGGGTAAGAAATTCTTCTTCTTCAATTATGAGGCTCAAAGCCACATCAACTCCGTTGAGATCGAGGGTGTTGTTGCGCCCGTCTGTTCCCCGAATTCCCACGGAATCAATCCGGGTTTTGTTGACAGGGTGAAACTCAAGTCGACGAGGTTCTTCTTTGAAAGGGTAACTGACTCGGAGATCTGTGGTGGACAAGCTGTACAAAACGTCGCTTGCCACATCATTTGCCCGCCGCGTTATCAGATCGCAATGAAACGAAATTGGTGCCATCTTTCACAATCGTTTTCTTGAATCCAAGCAAACTGGCAAACTCGATTTCATAATCTTTTGCCACCAAAAGCACAACCTGGTAAATAGTGAAGTCGAAATACAAATTGAAGATGCGCTCTTTGTCTGCGGCCGTCGGATCAACGAACCCCGTATGAGCCTGCAACAAACGGTTGAGGGTGGTGTAATCATACATCCCATCAGGAAAAGTCAAAGTTTCCCAATCGCCGGTTTTTTTCCTCCACTTCAGTTTGTTGTTTCCGAAATCTTCGGCAATATTGTACCACGAGTAGCTCATGGTGATCAGCCTGTTCAACGCCGCTTTGTAATTTTTCCCTGAGTCCAACTCAATCAGCGGATTGAAGAAGATTCTGAAATCGTGGGGCTTTTGGACATCCCCGTTGTTCCGCAGCTTCGCAAGCGCGAATCGAGCAACAGGTTAAAGGTCGTCATCGCGCTATATAATCGCTGAGGATTTTTTGTCTTTGAAACTCATTCAATATACCTCGTTTCACAAGTTTTGCAAGCAGAAAAACAACCCGGACCCGAAGTTTTGTTGCAGTATTGCCAGCTTTGATCGAACCAAGAATCACATACAACCGGTTGATCATTTTTTCAGCGGCGGTCCCAAAGCCGGAACCTTCCGTTTCCCACTCTTTCTCAGAGAGTTCCTCATCTTCTGGCCCACTGATCGCGCGCCGGCGAGACATGACGGCTTGTTCCCAAGATGAAGGGTGCGGGCTCTCGTCTTTTTGGGGGAGTCGGTTTCAACGTCCCTTTCCCTGCTTGAAGAAGCTGCTGTGGCGAAACCTCCCGCCGCCCCTCTCTCTTCCGTTGTCTTTTTTCAAGAATCTCGGCTTTTTCTGGTTCAAGATCCGCCAAATACAGGCCGTACAACGGTGAGTTGGGGTCTTTCACTTTTTCTTCGGCAGGGTTCGATTTTTTTGTTTCATTTTCGTGTTGAGGCTGCTGATCGAGCGCAGCCAAATCGATTCGGCGCGTTTTTCGAGAAACTCCGGCGCCTCCCCTTCTTCAAGAGGGGTTGGTGGGAGGGGAAACTCTTCTTCTTCTTCCTCGGTTGGTGATGGAGGAGGGGTTGGGCCCTCCGGCCTAAAATCCTCCCAACCAAACGGGTTGACTCGGTCGAACACATCCATGCCGTAGTCAGGGCTGGGCTCTTCTGCCTCCGGTGTGGGCTCCAAAGTTTTTTCCAACCGGGTTGTGATCGGCTTGAAAAGTTTTTCAGCCTCAACCTGGCCAAACTCCTTGGCGATTCGGTTTGTTTTGAAATTTCGGCGGATTTCTTGCTCCTGCGCTTCAAGCTTGGCTGCTGTCTCAGCCTGTTGCCACCACTTTTGCACTGACATGACTTTCGCTGTTATATATAGGGAAAATGAAAATTCCGAATTATGACCCTGACTTTTCTGCCGCAAACGGCTTCAAGCAGGGACACCCAGCCATGCGCGCTGATGTTTTTCGGATGTTGATTTGCGGGCCACGCTATTCTGGCAAAACCAACATCCTGCTGCACATGCTTAACGAGCTTTTGGAGTTTGACAAAGTTTTTCTGTTTTCCAAGAATCTCTACCAAAACAAGTACCAGGCGCTGCTTCAGGACTTCGCCGAAAACATTGACCGCAAGGTTGGTTACCTTGTCATTGAGGCCGCCGGCGACGAAATCGTTCCACTTGAAGAACTGTGTCCCCGTCCCGAGAAGAGAATCACCGAAAACCAAAAAATTGTCGTGTTTGATGACCTGGTCTGCGAAAAAAAAAAACAGAAAGACATCATCAACTATTTCATCAACGGCCGGCACCGAAACTGCAGCGTCATTTACCTGACCTAAACCTACTACAAGGTCCCCAAAAATATTCGGGATAACTGCAGTCATTTCTGCCTTTTCAGCTTCCTCCCCAGGGAGAACAAACGAATCGCCGCCGATCTGGGGGTCGACCACAACCTGCTGAACCGCGCTATCGACAAGACGTTTTCCTTCTTTTACTACGACAAACCCAGGAAATTAATCAAAAAAAATTCACGAAGATATATAAACCTGCGAGCGGAAATGGGGGCGTTCATGTTACGGTATCGCTCAACCGACACTGCGAATCTCTTCTACAAACCCAACTTATTTATTTAACGATACGTAACTAAATCCTAGTTACAAAGGAGCGATTTCTAAACAATACAATCTGCTATCAAACTAGCTAAAGCTTACTGCTAAAACTTCAGTCACCACTGACACAAAACCCACAATAAATGTCGATGTCTCCGAAGAAATCTCCTTTCGATCCACATGACCTCAAATGAAGTTTCTCAGTAGCTCTGTATGATTCTCTTGTTGTAGCTTCTCTAGTCGGTCTCTGGCGACAACAACAACAATTCATCACAGCCGGCAATTCTAATCCTCAGTTGTGTAATCTTTTCCACTTCACTTTATATTTCATCTTCTGACTGCTGCAGTCCACAACGAACATCCACAACTTAATCACTTCTCGTAAAACTCTGTAGTAGCTTGGAATATGACATCATCCTTGATCACTTGCTTTATAGTTGTCCACAGTAGCTTGGGTTATAGTGGTTATAGCCAGTATATCAGTTACAGTGGGGAGGGCTTGCGCCCTGCCACTACCAACAACAATAATCGCTTCCTGGCGGAATCCTTATATACAGTTAATTAACATTCTAGAAACTTCTTGGAGCTTCTAACACAACTATTTATGTAGCATTACTTCGTAATTACATCATTCAGTAGAAGGTTCTAAATTATTCTGTAGCGTGACAGTAGAAGGTTCTGGTACAAACATTGCGTGACTTAACATTCTAGAAGTTACCAGAAACTTATTATTTACTATTGCTCTCCATAACATTCAACAATCCAGAAAGCGGAGCACCCAAAGGCACGGCCCTACAAGGCCCACACGGGCGAAAAGGTGATCCTGGCCCGCAAGGCTCTGCGGGCCCACATGGGCCCATTGGCCTGCACGGCCCGCAGGGGCCCTAATGGGGAAGAAGGCCCACATGGCCCATCCGGCGCGCGAGGACCAACAGGCCCGCAAGGGCCGAAAGGCGACCGCGGGGACGCTGGCCCGCAACGGGTGCAAGGTTCCAAAGGCGACAAAGGCGATGCCGGCCCCCACGGAGTGGAAGGCCCGCGCGGCATCCAAGGGATCAGAGGCCCACAAGGGGCACAAGGCCCGCAAGGTCCGCAAGGCCCGGCTCCTCTCCTGAATGATTATCTGAAAAGGGATGGCAGCACCCCAATGACAAGCATTCTTGACGCGGGCGGTCACTCGATTGTCAATCTTGGCCCACCAGCCGACCCGCTTGGTGCGGTCAGCGAAAATTATGTTGCAACCACTTTTGTCAAACTCGATGGAAGCACCCCAATGACAGGCAGTCTCGACTTGGGGGCCCACAAAATCACCGCTCTCGAAAAGCCGGTCGAAAAAATGGACGCGGCAACGAAGGATTATGTGGATTATTCGCACCTTTCTCAGTCGGGCGGGCAAAAAACCCCGTTCGCCTACCTCATGGACGATACGGATGAGTCCTCATCCGAAAACAACATAACGATCCTTGGGATAGTCAACTTCGCCGCCTCCCTTCACCGAGTCAAAAAAACGCCTATGTGTTTTCTCTCACCAGAGACACGGGCAGCGATGATTACCGCTCTCGGATCGATTTCAATCTCTTCCGCTGCCAAAAGGGTATTACACGTTCGTGGTTGAATACTTTCCGCCAGAAATGACAAATGTGTCCGTCAGGGAAAGCGCCTTTGTCATTTCCATCACGAAAGTATTTATTTCCCACAACATTCATCACTTGGAGGAACGGTGTATATTTTCATTACTCCACAGGGGGGTAATGCGAACCTTCAGCAGCGCCAACCCACCATACACAAAAACTCTCACTCAATTCCACCGGTGGAGCGACAGCACTCCCAACTACAGTTATTTGGATCTGCACGGCTCAACGTCTGGCTCAACCACGGGCCACCTCATTGTTTATGGGGTTTCTGGCTACGTTTCCAGTGTGGACTCGGGTGTCTTTGACACGGTTTGGACTGTAGAGGGTGGAATGATGACCATGCAAACCCCTTTAAATATGAATAGAGAGCTTCTTTTGCAACCAACATTGGGGACAGACTTGACTTTGAACGGCAAATATGTCATCGATGAAAATTCAGCACTGTTTGGTGGAACAAACGGGCAGATGACAATGATGAATGACTTGAACATGAATAGTTATTTGATTCTTGAACCAAAATTGGGTGGAAATTTGAATTTGAATGATCACTGGGTTTACAACAATGACCGCCCATTGTTCAGCTCGAGCGTCCACGGATTGACAATGCCAAACGCGTTGAACATGAGTGGGCATGTAATCCATCAACCGAAGTTGGGCGGTGATTTGAATTTGAATGGGTTCGAAATTATTGGTCAACCCTTTTTCAAAGATGCTTTTCATGAAGAAACGGCTCAACATAATGCAAATGAGGAAAAAATTGTCAAAATAAACGGTTTTGATGAAATTTGTTGTCTTCAAAGTTGGACTCTCGAAAGTATTTATTTCCCACAACATTCACCACTTGGAGGAACGGTGTATATTGTCATTACCCCAGGTTCATATTGGCTTTTACTAGCTGTCATGAGTGCTACTTATGCGCACGGCGTGGAACTCGTGCCATCGATTCCTGATTTGCGAGAGTTTTACTCTCGGTCATAATCTCTCACTTTTAAAACTTGTAAGATTATCTTGAAAGTAAGTGGTTTATACTATCTGTGATGAGTACTACCTGTGGGCAAGGTGTGGAGCGCGTGCCATCAATTCCTCATTTTTGAGTGTTTGACTCTGGCTCATATTGTCACTCTTTTAAAACTTGTAAGAGCATGTTGAGG
Organism: Pachyseris speciosa; assembly: GCA_016490735.1. Taxonomy (NCBI): domain Eukaryota; kingdom Metazoa; phylum Cnidaria; class Anthozoa; order Scleractinia; family Pachyseridae; genus Pachyseris; species Pachyseris speciosa. The sequence continues at coordinate 65,466 of JAEMWC010001830.1, forward strand.
GTAAGAATTTTTTACTAGCTGTGACGAGTACTACTGGTGAACACTGTGTGCAGCGCCATCCCTCAATTATGATTTGTGACTGTTTGACTCTCGGTCATAATGTCACACTTTTAAAACTTGTAAGCGCATGTTGAAAGTAAGTGGTTTTTACTAACTGAGATGAGCACTACTTGTGCGCACGGTGTAGAGCGCGTTCCATCAATTCCTGCCTTGCGGCAGTTTAACTCTCGGTCATAACCTCACTCTTTTCCAACTTGTAAGAGCATGTTGAAGGTAATGGGTTTTTACCAGCTGTGATGAGTACTACTTGTGCGCACGATGTGGAGTGCGTGTCATTAATTCCTGATTTCAGGAAGTTTGACTCTCGGTCATAATCTCGCTCTTTTGAAACTTGTAAGGGCATGTTAAAAGTAAGTGGTTTTTACTAGCTGTGATGAATACTACTTGTGCGCATGGTGTGGAGCGCGTCCCATCAATTCTCGATTTTCGAGAGTTTAACTCTCCATCATAACTTCACTCTTTTAAAACTTGTAACAGCATGTTGAAAGTAAGTGGTTTTAACCAGCTGTGATGAGTACTACTTGTGCGCATGGTGTAGAGCGCGTTCCATCAATTCCTGATTTGCGACAGTTTAACTCTCGGTCATAACGTCACTCTTTTACAACTTGTAAGAGCATGTTGCAAGTAATCTGCTTTTACCAGCTGTGATGAGTACTACTTGTGGGCACGGTGCGGAGGGCGTGTCATTAATTCCTTATTTGAAGGAGTTTGAGTCTCGGTCATAATCTCACTCTTTTGAAACTTGTAAGGACATGTTAAAGGTAAGTGGTTTTTACTACCTGTGATGAGTACTACTTGTGCGCATGATGTGGAGAGCGTCCCATCAATTCCCGATTTGCGAGAGTTTAACTCTCCATCATAACCTCACTCTCTTAAAACTTGTAACAGCATGTTGAAAGTAAGTGGTTTTTACTGGATGTGAAGAGTACTACTTGTGCGCACGGTGTAGAGCGCGTTCCATCAATTCCTGATTTGCGACAGTTTCACTCTCGGTCATAACCTCACTCTTTTAAAACTTGTAAGAGCATGTTGCAAGTATTTGGTTTTTACCAGCTGTGATGAGTACTACTTTTGCGCACGGTGTGGAGGGCGTACCATTAATTGCTGATTATCGAGAGTTTGACTCTCGGTCATAATATCACTCTTTTGAAACTCTTAAGAGCATTTTGAAATGAAGTGGTTTTTACTAACTGAGATGAGTACTACATGTGCGCACAATGTGGGACGCGCCCCATCAATTTCCTGATTTGCGAGACTTTGACTCTCGGACATCAACTCACTCATTTCAAACTTGTGAGAGTATGTTGAAAGTTAGTAGTTTTTACTAGCTGTGATTAGTACTACTTCTGCGCACGGTGTGGAGCGCGGCCCATCAATTCCTGAGTTGCGAAAGTTTTACTGTCGGTCTTAATCTCACTCTTTTAAAACTTGTAAGAGCATGTTGATAGTAAGTAGTTTCTACTAGCTGTGATAAGTACTACTTGTGCGCACAGTGTGGAGCGCGTCCCATCAATTCATGATTTGCGAGTGTTTGACTCTCGGTCATAATCTCACTGTTTTAAAACTTCTAAGAGCATGTTGAAAGTAACTGGTTTTTACTAGTTGTCATGAGAACTACGTGTGCACACTGTGAGGAGCGCGTCCCATCAATTCCTGATTTGCGGGTGCGTGACTCTCGGTCATAATATCATTCTTTTAAAACTTGTGAGAGGATGTTGAAAGTTAGCGATTTTTACTAGCTGCCATGAGTGCCACTTGTGCGCAGGGTGTGGAGCGCCTTCCATCAATTCCTGATTTTCGAGTCTCGGTCATAATCTCACCCTTTTAAAACTTGTAAGAATATGTTTATAGTAAGTGGTTTTCACTAGCTGTGAGGAGCTCTACTTGTGCGCACGGGGTGAAACTCATGCCATCAATTCCTGATTTGCGAGTGTTTGACTCTCGGTCATAATGTCACTCTTTTAAAACTTGTAAGAGCATTTTGAAAGTATGTGATTTTTACTAGTTTGTAATGAGTACTATTTATGCGCACGGTGTGGACGGTTTGCCATCAATTCCTGATTTGCTAGAGTTTGACTCTCGGTCATAATCTCACTCTTTGAAAAGTTCTGAGAGCATGTTGAAATTAAGTGGTTTTTACTATCTGAGATTAGTACCACTTGTGCGCACGGTGCGGAGCGCGTCCCATCAATTCCTGATTTGCGAGAGTTTGACTCTCGGTCATAATCTCACTCTTTTTAAACTTGTGAGAGCAGGTTGAAAGTAAGTGGTTTTTACTAGCTGTGATGAGTGCTACCTGTGCGCACGGCGTGGAACCCCTGCCACCAATTCCTGATTTCCGAGAGTTTGACTGTCGTTCATAATCTCTCTTTTTTTAAACTTGTAAGAGTATCTTGAAAGTAAGTGGTTTTTAATAGCTGTGATCAGTACTACCTGTAAGCAAGGTGTGGAGCGCGTGCCATCAATTCCTGATTTTGGAGATTTTGACTCTGGCTCATAATGTCACTCTTTCAAAACTTGTAAGAGCATGTTGAGGGTAAGTGTTTTTTACTAGCTGTGACGAGTAGTACTGGTGAGCACTGTGTGGAGCTCGATCCCTCAATTTCTAATTTGCGAGTGTTTGACTCTCGGTCATAATGTCACACTTTTAAAACTTGTAAGGGCATGTTGAAATTTAGGTTGTTTTTAGTAGTAGTAGACTATAGACAAACGCAGGTGGATTTTTTTATTGTTAGAATAAGCCTTATTTTTATGTTTAAACTTTAAAAAACTAACTTTCACTTTGTTCAAGTTAGTTTTTCAAGGTTTAAACATAAAAAATAAGGCTTATTCTCACAATAAAAAATCCACCTTCGTAAATTGTCTCCAGTCTACTACTACAAGGAGCGTAACCAGTCAAACTGAAACCGCCCCGTACCGGTGAGAACCGGACTGGTTTGGTTCGGCCATTTAGAGAAAGGGGCGTAAGGAAATAATTGTGTTACGTTTTTGGACAGAAGGATGGACAGTTCAGACCTTTTGCGTTATAACGTTAGAAATGCTTTGATTGATGAGATTGATTACTGGTTTAAAAAAAATGAAGGAAAAGATTTAATGGATAAACCTACAATGCGGCGTGTGCGTAATTTGTTGTTTAAAGATATGCCTCCTTGGCAGTACATAATGAAAACAAGGGAAACATATTTTATTGATGAAGTTGGGCTTATTATTTTTAAGGTTATTAAATCACTTTCAAAAGAGGAGAAAGACTTTTTGAAAAAATGGTTGACTGATGAAGGTTTTTATGACACAGTTGATTAAAGTTTTTATATTCTTATAATGGATGTATTGAATTATGTGAGTGTTTTGCCGCCTGAACTAAAAGAAAAAATTTTGGGGAAAGTTATTAAAGGTAAATTAAAAGACAGGGAAGAAATGGGATGGGAGCCTGTCTTAGAGTTTATAAAAAATGCCCCTTTTTGTAGATATTTTCAAAAAATTACAAACATTACAAAATGTAGAAGATGTTGTGGTTATTGTTACCTTGACGATATGTGTTTTGATTGTTTAAGCAAAAAAAACCTTGTTCATAACATGAGAAAAGAGCTTTTTAATAATGACCAATTGATTTAAGGAGTATATAAAAATCTTTTTTCTGAAGCTTTAGTTTTTTTAAAGTTTTATTTTTTTTATTTATAAATGGATGTTTGTGAAAGCATTTCTTTTTTGCCGCCTGAGTTGCGCGTAAAACTTTATGGATATTATTCAAAAAATCAACTAAAAGAACTAGAGGAAAGAAAAAATACAACAGGGTGGTGGAAAATTTTAGAAGAATTGTTATGCCCTTTGCGGAATTTTATTTTTCCCAATTATTGTTTATCGACAAATTAATTAAACAAAAGGTTTCTGTTTATTAATACAATGATTGGTTTATTGTTTCTTATTTTTCATTTTATTCAAGATGAGGTTACACACCCCATTTTTAATGAGGTAAGAAAAGAAATTATAAATATACTTGAGAATTTATTAATTTTTAATTTAAAAAAAATATAGGATATAAAGATGCCAAAAAATTCATGTGGTAAATTGTCTTTTCAAGACAATTTAAAACAAGAATTTGACATATTATTTCAAAAATGTGATGAGTTAGTCATCATTTTTCATCTTGATTTTCCATTTGTTTCTGGGATGAGCTTTTATATTGTTCTCCAGAAATTATGGAAGTTATAAAACAAGTACAAATTTATTTAGTTGAATTTAAGAGAAAATTTTTTGGGGGGGGGCGTGAAAGAAATATGACAAAAAAATTGCTTTTGAATTTTTTAGAGAAAAATTGGAAATTTTAGAAGATGGGAAAGATGAGTTAAAGCAATTTCTTGATTTGTTTGATTTGGAAAAAACATTTCGTGATAAAGAAACCTTGTGGGAAAGAGAATTTATTGTGGATGTTTTTTGGATAAGGAAAATGTTAAATAGTATTAAAGAAACAGTAATTATGTATGATTAACACCAAGACCCAACTTCTGTTTTGTATTAATTTCATTTCTTGCCAGGGCATGTCCCCATTGTCTTTTTTTCCAAGGTACAGCATCCAAAGCTTTTACCATCTTTTGGTCAGCAACATGTTTGCATGTTATTTCGTCCTCACCATATTTATTTGCCCTGTGTCCACAACTGCTGTAATCCACATTATGTTGCATCGCAATAGCATCCGTTGTGCCAGTCGGTTTTTGTAATATTTCAAAGGTTTCACCTGTTTCAGGGTCAAAGCTTAGCTGATGATGAAGGAGGTTGTAAGGTCCAGTGTAATGGTGTCCAGGAAGAGTCCATCCACCCTTTGGTGCTGGTAGTTTCCCAATTAACTCATGGACATCAACACCAGACTCATAGTAATTAAGGTTCTTTTTGAAACCACGATGCTCAGGAATGGCTTTACCGAAAGCTTTTAAACATTTTGTGTCAGTTGCAAACTTGGGAACCAGCACACCCTGTGAAACAAACCTCGGATCATACAGGCTCCCAATACCTCTTCCATAACCTTTCCATTTTATCCAGGAGCCATAACTACGAGAGCCTCCTTTATGTTTGTATTCTTTGTACTGTCGCTTGCATTCAGCCACCATTGCCCTTCCTTCTTTTTCAGAAACTTCAGGACCTTTGAAAAGTTTTGGATCAGAAACAACACTCCACAGTTTTTTGAAATCCACGAAAGGGAAGGGTAAAGGTACGCCACTACCTCTTGGGTTGTCGAGATCGGGTCTGTCGCTTTTGTACCGGATGTTGGGGCGGACCTTCATTGAAAGCTTATCCAACACAGTGCTCCCAACTTTTTGAAACATGGGTTTACCTTTCTCCACAGCCCAATCAATCGTCTTTCGTTGGAGCTTGTGATCCCGCATTGCTTCTGACGCATAGTACCGCGCCATTTCCACCCCTTTTTTGCGAGATTTGAAACCCCATGGTGGAGAAACAAATCCATCGCAGTCCCGGCAATATCTTTACTGATTCCTTTGCCCTCTGCAAGAGAGGGCCCCGCTAGTTTCCCGACCTCGGTAAAAAAACGTGTTTTGGTGATTCCACAGACCGCACATTTTGTTTTCAACATTTTCCGTCCATTTTTTGTTGTTACCACTTTCTCCGACCAAGGGAAGTTTGGGGTTTTACGTTTATCTTTTACACAATAGACGTCAACCATCACGGTATATTTTCAAAATAATTTTTCACAACTTTCTCATTCTCCTGCACATCTGAGGAAAACATCTGGAGAATATCTGGGTAGCTTTTCCCTTTGTTAAGCTCATTAAGAAACAACAAACAATAGTACCCACATCGCACACTATCGATTGCTTGGATCTGATCTTCATTGCGTAGGAAGGTTTTGTGACCCGTTTTCAACATCTCTTTTTCCCATTCCAAAGGAGGGTGCTGTCCAAAAGAGTCGAAATACTCCACGTTCTTTCCTTTCCAGCAAGCGACCCAGTGTATTCCCAAACTTCCAAAATCGTCCAAGTTCAAAATGCAGGGTGAGTGGTGAAGAGGTTTGACTTCGTTTCGGGAGAAAATTCCGCGAATTGGGATGCCAAGATATTCACACCAATTGGTCAGATCAATGTTCGAGAGTGGGACATCCCGAAATTTCATTTTTCTCCCAATCTTTCCAACTTCCCAAAACAGGCGGTGGGCGATATCACGGAGGATTAATCTGCATTCCTCTCCCTTTTCCTCTTCCTCCTCCACTTTGTGGAATTGGCGGTGGAGGGGGAAGTTGTGGCAGCGAGCGTCTTGAGCGGGAGGGGTCCACTTCCATTCCTTTTCCAACAAGGCTTTTCACAAGGGATAGAGCAAGGGGAACCCCGATGGAAGCCAGCATACCCAGAAACCCACGATATTGCGCACTTCCTCCTCCACTAACCATCCCTTTCCCCACCAAGTACCTTTCAATCTCCTTTCTTTGGTCCGGCGACAACATTTGCGTCAAACGATAAAGTTCCACAACCCTTGGTCCATAGCCCTTCCCGAAAATTTTTTCAAAGCTTTGTCTGCGGCAAAACTCAGCCCCACGGTTGCCAAAGCTTTGGCGGCAGATTTGGCTGCGGGCACAAGCAATGGCCGCGCCAGATGGAACACCGCTACCGCAAAGCTACCTACCTACCTACCCACCACCGTCGAAGAAAGATTCCCACCACTCTGCGCCGTCTTTTAAATCTGCGTCTGGGAAATCTTGAGATCTGCGCCGCGTTTCCCGTAGCGGCTTTTCCCATCCGTTTTATCTGGGTGTCCGTCAAAAGGAGGGTGTCACTATTCCGAATTTTAGCGGGTTTAACCCGCAGAGTCACAGCCGTTCGCGTGGTGAGAGCCTTTCGCAGGCTGTGTTTCTGTCCATCAGAGAGCGCAGTTCGAAACGGAGAGTACGTCGTGGCCATCTCATATATAAGAAAAGAATTTTCCATCTCACCCCACAACCAACTCGTTTCCAACCTGCTTGAATCACCTCTTCTTCGTTTAAGATGACAGCAAATATAATGTAATCCTCAGTGGCGGCTTCATTCAGCCGATACTGCAGAACCATTTTTTTCGCATCGCCCGTCATTCTCTCTTTGGTCGCGCGGAGGTCGAAGTAGATAACAGAGTACAGAGACGAATAGTTGCTCACGTTAATTTAGGTCCCAGAGTTGGGGTCGTTTCTTCTGTAGCGGAAATCGATCAAATCGCGGTGAATGCGCGCCAGGTCCTCTCCGTCGTATTCGAGGTCGGGATAGTAAGTTGCACCATACTGTGTCGAAGCTGTACGGGTTTTTGGAAGGGGCGAGCTGTTTCTCCGACCGTTGGAAGAAGATTAAGACATGCTTTGCACTCTTGACGCAGAGGGAGATCTGCCACTGGTTCCTCTCATCTCAGAGCTGGGGACCAAGTTTTCCTGCAAGAAGGTCCATTTCGTCGGCGTCGTCGACGTCGTCGGCGTCAGCTCCAGCTTTGGGACCCACAATTCGAAATTTTTCACAACAATCTTTCGTCCGGTGTCGTCGTTCTGGAAAATCATCTCAGCGTCGTCTTGCAACACGATGTCGATCTCAATCTGCATCGGAGGGAGAAGTCTGTTCCACAGCTCCTCGAAGAAGGAGAAATGCTTCAGAGGAATCACAGTTTTCACCGTTCCAGCCCCTCGCGAAAGTTTGTGCCGCGCAGCGATGCCCTTGTTGGTGGCGGCGGTAGTCATCACAGTCCTTTTTTCGGTATCGAGGTACCAAAACTCATCTTCTGCCACGCTCGTTGCATAGTCCTGGGAAAGAGAATTTATTGTGGATGTTTTTTGGATAAGGAAAATGTTAAATAGTATTAAAGAAACAGTAATTATGTATGATTAACACCAAGACCCAACTTCTGTTTTGTATTAATTTCATTTCTTGCCAGGGCATGTCCCCATTGTCTTTTTTTCCAAGGTACAGCATCCAAAGCTTTTACCATCTTTTGGTCAGCAACATGTTTGCATGTTATTTCGTCCTCACCATATTTATTTGCCCTGTGTCCACAACTGCTGTAATCCACATTATGTTGCATCGCAATAGCATCCGTTGTGCCAGTCGGTTTTTGTAATATTTCAAAGGTTTCACCTGTTTCAGGGTCAAAGCTTAGCTGATGATGAAGGAGGTTGTAAGGTCCAGTGTAATGGTGTCCAGGAAGAGTCCATCCACCCTTTGGTGCTGGTAGTTTCCCAATTAACTCATGGACATCAACACCAGACTCATAGTAATTAAGGTTCTTTTTGAAACCACGATGCTCAGGAATGGCTTTACCGAAAGCTTTTAAACATTTTGTGTCAGTTGCAAACTTGGGAACCAGCACACCCTGTGAAACAAACCTCGGATCATACAGGCTCCCAATACCTCTTCCATAACCTTTCCATTTTATCCAGGAGCCATAACTACGAGAGCCTCCTTTATGTTTGTATTCTTTGTACTGTCGCTTGCATTCAGCCACCATTGCCCTTCCTTCTTTTTCAGAAACTTCAGGACCTTTGAAAAGTTTTGGATCAGAAACAACACTCCACAGTTTTTTGAAATCCACGAAAGGGAAGGGTAAAGGTACGCCACTACCTCTTGGGTTGTCGAGATCGGGTCTGTCGCTTTTGTACCGGATGTTGGGGCGGACCTTCATTGAAAGCTTATCCAACACAGTGCTCCCAACTTTTTGAAACATGGGTTTACCTTTCTCCACAGCCCAATCAATCGTCTTTCGTTGGAGCTTGTGATCCCGCATTGCTTCTGACGCATAGTACCGCGCCATTTCCACCCCTTTTTTGCGAGATTTGAAACCCCATGGTGGAGAAACAAATCCATCGCAGTCCCGGCAATATCTTTACTGATTCCTTTGCCCTCTGCAAGAGAGGGCCCCGCTAGTTTCCCGACCTCGGTAAAAAAACGTGTTTTGGTGATTCCACAGACCGCACATTTTGTTTTCAACATTTTCCGTCCATTTTTTGTTGTTACCACTTTCTCCGACCAAGGGAAGTTTGGGGTTTTACGTTTATCTTTTACACAATAGACGTCAACCATCACGGTATATTTTCAAAATAATTTTTCACAACTTTCTCATTCTCCTGCACATCTGAGGAAAACATCTGGAGAATATCTGGGTAGCTTTTCCCTTTGTTAAGCTCATTAAGAAACAACAAACAATAGTACCCACATCGCACACTATCGATTGCTTGGATCTGATCTTCATTGCGTAGGAAGGTTTTGTGACCCGTTTTCAACATCTCTTTTTCCCATTCCAAAGGAGGGTGCTGTCCAAAAGAGTCGAAATACTCCACGTTCTTTCCTTTCCAGCAAGCGACCCAGTGTATTCCCAAACTTCCAAAATCGTCCAAGTTCAAAATGCAGGGTGAGTGGTGAAGAGGTTTGACTTCGTTTCGGGAGAAAATTCCGCGAATTGGGATGCCAAGATATTCACACCAATTGGTCAGATCAATGTTCGAGAGTGGGACATCCCGAAATTTCATTTTTCTCCCAATCTTTCCAACTTCCCAAAACAGGCGGTGGGCGATATCACGGAGGATTAATCTGCATTCCTCTCCCTTTTCCTCTTCCTCCTCCACTTTGTGGAATTGGCGGTGGAGGGGGAAGTTGTGGCAGCGAGCGTCTTGAGCGGGAGGGGTCCACTTCCATTCCTTTTCCAACAAGGCTTTTCACAAGGGATAGAGCAAGGGGAACCCCGATGGAAGCCAGCATACCCAGAAACCCACGATATTGCGCACTTCCTCCTCCACTAACCATCCCTTTCCCCACCAAGTACCTTTCAATCTCCTTTCTTTGGTCCGGCGACAACATTTGCGTCAAACGATAAAGTTCCACAACCCTTGGTCCATAGCCCTTCCCGAAAATTTTTTCAAAGCTTTGTCTGCGGCAAAACTCAGCCCCACGGTTGCCAAAGCTTTGGCGGCAGATTTGGCTGCGGGCACAAGCAATGGCCGCGCCAGATGGAACACCGCTACCGCAAAGCTACCTACCTACCTACCCACCACCGTCGAAGAAAGATTCCCACCACTCTGCGCCGTCTTTTAAATCTGCGTCTGGGAAATCTTGAGATCTGCGCCGCGTTTCCCGTAGCGGCTTTTCCCATCCGTTTTATCTGGGTGTCCGTCAAAAGGAGGGTGTCACTATTCCGAATTTTAGCGGGTTTAACCCGCAGAGTCACAGCCGTTCGCGTGGTGAGAGCCTTTCGCAGGCTGTGTTTCTGTCCATCAGAGAGCGCAGTTCGAAACGGAGAGTACGTCGTGGCCATCTCATATATAAGAAAAGAATTTTCCATCTCACCCCACAACCAACTCGTTTCCAACCTGCTTGAATCACCTCTTCTTCGTTTAAGATGACAGCAAATATAATGTAATCCTCAGTGGCGGCTTCATTCAGCCGATACTGCAGAACCATTTTTTTCGCATCGCCCGTCATTCTCTCTTTGGTCGCGCGGAGGTCGAAGTAGATAACAGAGTACAGAGACGAATAGTTGCTCACGTTAATTTAGGTCCCAGAGTTGGGGTCGTTTCTTCTGTAGCGGAAATCGATCAAATCGCGGTGAATGCGCGCCAGGTCCTCTCCGTCGTATTCGAGGTCGGGATAGTAAGTTGCACCATACTGTGTCGAAGCTGTACGGGTTTTTGGAAGGGGCGAGCTGTTTCTCCGACCGTTGGAAGAAGATTAAGACATGCTTTGCACTCTTGACGCAGAGGGAGATCTGCCACTGGTTCCTCTCATCTCAGAGCTGGGGACCAAGTTTTCCTGCAAGAAGGTCCATTTCGTCGGCGTCGTCGACGTCGTCGGCGTCAGCTCCAGCTTTGGGACCCACAATTCGAAATTTTTCACAACAATCTTTCGTCCGGTGTCGTCGTTCTGGAAAATCATCTCAGCGTCGTCTTGCAACACGATGTCGATCTCAATCTGCATCGGAGGGAGAAGTCTGTTCCACAGCTCCTCGAAGAAGGAGAAATGCTTCAGAGGAATCACAGTTTTCACCGTTCCAGCCCCTCGCGAAAGTTTGTGCCGCGCAGCGATGCCCTTGTTGGTGGCGGCGGTAGTCATCACAGTCCTTTTTTCGGTATCGAGGTACCAAAACTCATCTTCTGCCACGCTCGTTGCATAGTCCTTGAAGTACTCCAACAGTGTCTTAATGAATATCACCTTTTTCGGAGATCTAAACCAAGCCATACTTTGTGCGAGCACGATATATACAATCAAAAACAATTTCAAAGACGATTGGTTCAAATTTGGGTGAGCTTCCACATTGCATCTCCCCTCTGCACCCCTCGCTTCCCCAAAAGTTGTCGAATTTTTTTGCCCCTCTCTCTTCTTTGTTCGGGGGAGCCGCCTCTTTGGGGGGTTTCACCACCGCAGGCTTCGCGACTTTTTTCGGACAATCCCCCACGAGATCATCGCGGATCACTCCCGTCCCTTTATGCATGAAGCGATACCACCCGGCTCGCGGGTCGAGAATTTTCATCCACTCACACGGGCTGTTCATCTGTCACTCGTAACACACAATATACGACAAGCAGAAATTTCAAACCTTATTGGGTGCCTCTCTAATCGCAAGAGCCAAAGCCACGTCTGCCCCGTTCAGATCTAAAAGGTTGTTTCTCCCATCTGTGACGTGTATTCCGATTGAGTTGATCACGCTTCCACTGACGGAGTGAAATTTTAAGCGCCGCGGCTCCTTTGTGCAAGGATAACTCACCGGCAGCCCCACAGTGGAAATGCTAAACAAAACGTCATTCTCCACATCGTTCACCTTCCTTGTTATCAAATCGCAATCGCAATCCACACCACTTGTTATGTTTGGAATCCTGTCTCCCACGACACTTGTCGAACCTGTTAAAATCTTCTTGTCGAAGCCCAGCAGTGCGGCGCACTTCTCGACAGAGAGGTCGAGCTCATAGTTCTTATTGACCCCAATCACGACACGGTAGATTGTCAAGTCGAAGTACAGATTGAAAATATGTTTTTTGTCCGCGGTAGAAGGATCGACAAAACCCGTGTGCTCCTGCAGAAAGGAGGCGCTGTTGGTGTAGCCATACACCCCATCGGGGAACGTGAAATTTTTCCAATCTTCGCCCTTCTTTCTCCGTTTCAGCTGGTTGTTGTTGTACCGCGCTGCCACGTTGTGCCAAGAATAGGTCATCGTGATCAGCTCATCGAGGGCGGCTTCGTAGTTTCCCGTTGGATCTAGTGGGATCGGGGGACTGAAATCCAGCTGAAATCGTGGGTCCTTTGGTTGTGGCGCCCCGACTTCATCACAATCCGGGAGTCAATCAGCAGGTGGAAAGTCATGTTATAGAGCCAAAGCGCGTCCCATCAATTCCTGATTTGCGAGAGTTTGACTCTCTTTTAAATCTTGTAAGAGCATGTTGAAAGTAAATGGTTATAGCTTGCTGTGATGAGTAGTACTTGTGCGTACGGAGTGGATCGCGTCCCATCCATTCCTGATTTGCGAGACTTTGTCTCTCGGTCATAATCTCACTGTTTTAAAAGTCCTAAGAACATATTGAAAGTAAGTGGTTTTTACTAGCCGTCATCAGTACTACTTGGGAACACAGTGTGGAGCGCGTCCCATCAATTCCTGATTTCCGAGTGTTTGACTGTCGGTCATAATTTCACTCTTTCGAAACCAGTGAGAGCATGTTGAAAGTTAGTAGTTTTTACTAGCTGTGTTGAGTACTACTTGTGCGCACGGTGTGGAGCGCGTCCAATCAATGCCTTATTTTCGATACTTTGACTTTCAAATGAAGAATGATCCTCGCAGTTGTGAACGCAATTTATGCAATTGCGAAAAGAAGCCTGAAAAAATTTCAGGACTTTCGGTCATCATCTCACTGATTTAAAACTTGTGAGAGCATGTTGAAAGTTAGTGGTTTTTACTAGCTGTGATAAGTACTACTTGTGCGCACAGTGTGGAGCGCGTCCCATCAATTCCTGGTTTGTGGGTACTTGACTCTCGGTCATAATGTCACTCTTTTAAAACTTGTCAGAGGATGTTAAAAGTTAGTGGTTTTTACTAGCTGTCATGAGTGTCACTCGTGCGCAGGTTGTGGAGCGCGTTCCATCAATTCCTGATTTGGGAGTGTTTGACTCTCGGTCATAATCTCACCCTTTTAAAACTTGTAAGAGCATGTTGAAAGTAAATGGTTTTCACTAGCTGTGAGGAGCACTACTTGTGCGCACGGGGTGAAACTCGTGCCATCAATTCCTGATTTGCGAGTGTTTGACTCTCGGTCAAATGTCACTCTTTTAAAACTTGTAAGAGCATGTTGAAAGTATGTCATTTATACTAGTTGAAATGAGTAATATTTATGCGCACGGTGTGGACGGTTTGCCATCAATTCCTGATTTGCTAGAGTTTGACTCTCGGTCATAATCTCACTCTTTTAAAACTTGTGAGAGCATCTTGAAAGTTATTGCTTTATACTAGCTGTGATGAGTACTATTTCTGCGTCGGTGTGAAGCGCGTCCCATTAATTCTGGATTTACGAGAGTTTGACTCTCGGTCATAATCTCACTCTTTTAAAACTTGTAAGAGCATGTTGAAAGTAAGTTGTTTTTACTACCTGTGATGAGTACTACTTGTGCGCAAGGTATGGACCGCGTCCCATCAATTCCTTTTTGCGAGAGTTTGAATCTCGGTCATCATCTCACTCATTTAACACTTGTCAGAGCATGTTCAAAATTAGTGGTTTTCACTAGCTGCGATGGGTACTACTTGTGCGCACAGTGTGGAGCGCGTCCCATCAATTCCTGATTTGCAGGAGTTTGACTCTCCGTCTTCATTCCACTTATTTAAAACTTTTGAGAGCAGTTTGAAAGTGAGTGTGCTTACTTGCTCTGGTGAGTACGAGTTGTGCGCACTGTGTGGAGCGCGTCCAATCAATGCCTGATTTGCGAATGTTTGACACTCGATCATAATGTCACTCTTTTAAAACTTTTAAGAGCATATTGAAAGTAAATGGTTTTTCCTAGCAGTGATGAATACTACTTGTTCGCACAGTGTGGTGCGCGTCCCATCAATTCTTGATTTGCGAGAATTTGACTCTCGCTCATAATCTCACTCTTTTAAAACTTCTAAGAGCATGTTGAAAGTAAGTTGTTTTCACTAGCTGTGATGAGTACTACTTTACGCACGGTATGTTGCTGTATGTTGAAAGTAAGTCATGTTTACTAGCTGAGATGAGTACCTGTTGGGCGTACGTTGTTGAGCGCGTCTCATCATTTCCTGTTCTGCGAGAGTTTGAGTCTTGGGCATCATCTCAATCATTTAAAACTTGCCAGAGAATGTTGAAAGTTAGTGGTTTTTTTCGAGCTGTGATGAGTACTAGTTGGGCGTTAGGTGTGGAGTGCGTACCATCAATTCCAGATTTGCGAGTGTTTGACACTTGGTCATAATCTCACTCTTTTAAAACTTGTAGGAGCCTGTTGAAGGTATGGTTTTAACTAGCTGTGATAAGTACTACTTGTGCGTACGGTGTGGAGCAGCTCTCATCAATTCCTGATTTGCGAGAGTTTGACTCTCGGTCTTAATCTCACTCTTTTAAAACTTCTAAGAGCATGTTGAAAGTAAGTTGTTTTCACTAGCTGTGATGAGTACTACTTTACGCACGGTATGTTGCGCGTCGCATAATTTCCTGATTTGCGAGAGTTTGACTCTGGGTCATCATCTTACTCATTTGGAAGTTGTGAGAGCCTGTTAAACTAAGTGGTTTTTACTAGCTCTGATGAGTACTACTTCTGAACTTCGTTGTGGAGCGCGTGCTATCAATTCCTGATTTGCGAGAGTTTGACTTTCGGTCATAATCTGACTCTTTTAAAACACTTAAGACCATGTTGTAATTAAGCGTTTTTTGCTAACTGTGATGACTACTACTTGTGCGCACGGTGTGGAGCGCGTGCCATCAATTCCTGATTTCCGCGTGTTGGACACTCGGTCATAATGTCACTCTTTTTAAACTTGTAAAAGCATGATGAAAGTAAATTGTTTTGACTACCTGTGATGAGTTCTTCTTGTTCCTACGGTGTAGAGTTCTTGATTTGCGAGATTTTGTCTCTCGGTCATCATCTCACTCATTTAGAACTTCTGAGAGCATGTTAAACTAAGTGGTTTTTACTAGCTGTGATGAGTACTACTTGTGCCTGCAGTGTGGAACGCGTCTCATCAATTCCTGATTTTTGAGAGTTTGACTCTCGGTCAAGATATCACTCATTTAGAACTTCTGAGAGCGTGTTAAAAGCTAGTGGTACACACATGTATAGTAGCGGTTCTGGCGCAAGCTCGCACTCACAACAACCATACCCAATCCACCTTCGTCGCTTCGCTCCTCGTTGGATGGTGTATGGTTATTGTTCCTGCTCGTTGCGACCAGAACCGCTACTATACATGTGTGTGTCCCCTTGTTTCAGCGCGCCGAAAACAAACTTTTTCTCCTTTATATATGCGGGTCTCAAGCTGCCCTGATACCTTGTTGCGCCACACCATCACCCTATTAGAGAGAGAAGCTGCTTTAAGGTAAACCAGACGATGGCCGATGCACGCATTAACCAACTCCCCCGCGAGCTGCGGGAGAAAATCCTCACTCATGTTGTCCAAGCAAAAGTGCAGGACAAGAAAAAGATGGGGTGGGGCGAAGTGCAGAAAGAACTTGTATCCTTTTGTGGGGCCTGGAGCTTGAAATATTGTGAAATTGAAGGTGTCTTCACAAAGGTCACATGTTGTGGCAATCATTTCTTGTGTGATATGCAGGGGTGGTGTTGGGTGTGCTGGCAAAACAACCGTGAGCACAGGATCAGAGCCCGTTTGGATGTGGAAGACATGTTTGGAAGGTGTTTGCAAGATGTTTATCACCCCGATGGGTCATGGATGTTTTGGGCTTTGGGAAAATGGTGGGACGGAGAAAGGTCCTTTGAAGGAGACGTATATGATTACGACGACGACCCATATTCCGAGGTTGGGGAGGGCGACGTGTGTTTCATGTTTTGATGGTTCAAACAAAACAAAATTTCAAACGGCCGGAACCGCGGGTCGGCTTTTTATAGAGATGGGTGATGTGGAAATTATGGACCCCATAAACAGTTCTGAAAGCCGGATAGATCCACCGCAGCTTCCGAATGGTGAAGCGCTTTCGCAGCGTTTTTATTGCAATTTTGTGGAAATGTCGAAAACCTGTCCACATTATTAAATTAACCCCAAATTTTATGAAGCGGTGAAAGAACTTCTGTTGCGAGGAATTGACCCCTAACTTTTTGTCAAGGGGTTCAAAGATAATGACCAAGAAAATCCACAACAAAGCCCACACCGTGTTTTTTATTACAAAGTTCTTTGCAAAACCATAAATGAGACTTTTTGTGATTACATGCCAACTTACAGAGAAATATTCGACTGATGTGATCAGCTTGACCGCGACCCCAAAGAAATCCTTTCTTTGAAAAACTCAATCATCTTCCTCACAAAGGTTCTTTCCTTCCCAAAAAGGTTTTCCCACCTGGGATCAAGTAATTTTTCTTAACCCTTCTTCACCTTATTAGAGAAAAGGATTGTCAGGGTATGATGGCGACTGACCAGTTGCGTTACAACGTGAGGCAGACTTTGATAGTTGAGATTGATAGATGGTTGGGGAATCAATTTGACTATTCCATTGACAAACCATCAATGCGCCATGTGCGCGATTTGTTGGAAAATAACATGTCTCCATGGCAGCACATAAAGAAAACAGGAGAAACCCATTTCATTGATGAATGTGCGCCCATTGCCCTCAGAGCTTTTTGTGGCAAATGCGTCGCATGCAGGCGCAATGGTTACTGCTGGGCTTGTTGGTTGAAAAACAAACACCACGTTTTGTGTCACTGGTACGAGATGGATCAAATTAAAGAAAAGTGGGTCATGGTCCTTGGATACCGCACCAATGTTCACTCTTTGTTGGATCGTGGTGTCCCTTGCAGGTGAATTATGCGCCCCCCGAAAAACACTTTTTCGTTCTCGCCGTTCTTCTTTGCGCGAAAACCACAACTGCTGTAATCAACGTAATGCTGCATGGCCACAGCATCGGAAGGGCCGGTTGGTTTCTGAAATACTTCCAAGATCTCACCGTTTCGGGATCAAAGCTCAGCTGATGGTTCAAGGGGTTGTAAGGCCCGGTGTAGTTGTGGACAAGGAGGGTCCACCCCCTTTTTGGCGCCGGCAGCTTCCCAATCAATGCATAGATGTCCACCCCCGAGCCGTAGTAGTTGCGCATCGTTTTCTTGGGAAGGCCCATGAACCCGCGGTGGTTGGGCACCGCTTTGGCAAAGGCTTTCAAATACTTGGGGTTGGTCGCGAACTTGGGTACCAACACACCCTGCGAAACGAGGCGGGGATCAACGAAATCCCCAAGACCGGCGCCGACGAGCCCTCTCTCGTAGCCTTTCCATTTTATCCACGAGCCGTAGTTGTGGGTGCCGCCCTGCCGCTTGTAGTCCGCGTATTGGCGCTTGTATTCGGCGACCATTGCGCGCCCTTCCTTCGCCGAAACCTCGGGGCCTTTGAAAAGTTTGGGGTCGGAGATGACATTCCACAGTTTTTTGAAATCGACGAAGGGAACGGGGACAGGAATTCCTCGACCGTCGAGATCGGGTCTGTCGGTTTTGTAATGGATGTTGGGGCGCATCTTCGTGGAAAATTTGGTCCAGCAGCTCGCTGCCGACCTTTTCCAACACTGGGGTAGCCTTCGCAACCAGTATTTGATGCTCTTTTTCTGGAGCTGTTTCTTGCGAAGTGCCTCAGAAGCGTAATAGCGGCCACCCTCAACCCTCTTTTTCCCAAGAAAGGGAATCCCGTGTTGCAAAGCGAAATGGAGCGCAGTGCCCGCAAGATCAGTCAAAACACCAGCGCCCTCTGCTCGAGAGGGCCCTGTCAGTTTCCCGGCAAGAAGCTGGTTTTTGTCTTGCCGCAAACCGCACGCTTGGGTTTCCCCATTTTTCATCCGTTTTTCGTTATAACAACCCTTTCAGACCCAGGAACATTAGGTGTTTTGCGTTTATCCCGCACGCAATACCAATCACGAAATAATTTTTCACAACCCGCTCGTTGTGCTGCACATCGTCAGAAGACCTTTTCAGAATATCCTCGTAGCTCGTGCCTCTGTTGCGTTTGTTGAGGAAAAGCAGGCAGAAGTACCACACACTTCCGATCCACTGGATTTGGTTTTCGTTGCGGAGAAAGGTTTTGTGGCCCACATTTCGCATTTCTTGTTCCCACTCGTTTAGGGGGTGACAGCCCGAAGGAGTCGAAATATTCCATTTCCTGCCTTTGGGCAGGGGTCTAACAGCAAACCCAATGTGTGCCCAAACTTCCGAAATCGTCCAGGTTGATGATGCAGGGTGAATGGTGCAGGGGCTTGGCCTCATACCGAGAGAAGATGCCTTTGAGAGGGATGTCGAGATATTCGTACCAATTCCTCAAGTCAACGTTGGAAAGCGGCACGTCCCTGAACTTCATATTTTTCCCCGGCCCGACCATCGGGCGTTCCCAATCCTTCCACCGGCCCAGACTGGTGGAGGGCTCATTTGCATTCCCTGCCCCCTGGAGGGGGAGGGGGTGGAGGCAGGTGTGGGCGAGGGGGCGCCAAGCGGCGCTTCCGGACTTGCGTGCCGCTCCCCAACATTTTTTGGACAAGGCTGATTGCAAGGGAACACCGATGGAGGCAAGCATGCCAAGAAACCCACAGTATTGCGCGGCAACGCCTCCACTGACCATTTCCTTGCCGACAAGATACTTTTCAATTGTCTTTTTCTGGTCGGAGGCCAAAACCCTTTATAAAGATTTTTTTCAACAAGTTTCTGCGCCGAAGCTGAGTCCCGCGGTTGCCAAAGCCTTGGCGGCAGGGGTGAGCAATGGCTGGGCCAGACTGAGCGCGGTGGAGAAAAGGTTGCCGCCACCTTGAGCGGAAATTCTGCGGATTTGTGTTTTGCTGATTTTCAGATCAGCGCCTTTTCCTTCACCCGCCACTTTTCGCATCCGGTTGATTTGAGTGGTGGTCAGCAAAAGGTCGTCGCCGTGCCCAATTTGTTCCGGTTTGACGCGCAAAGTCACGGCGCTTTTCCGGAGAACTGCCTAGCGAAGACTGTCTTTTTGACCCGCGGTTAGCCCGATTTTGAAGGGGTGATACACCGTTGCCATCTTATATCAGAGAAAAGAAATTTCGCAGAGGCGGAGAACAACTCAAACAACAAACAACTCGTTTCCAACCTGTGTTAAGACGACCTCTTTCTCGTACAAAACGCAGGCAAACATTTTTTAATCCGCTGTGGCGGCTTGATTCAGTCGGTAGTTCAAAACCAGCTTTTCCTCATTCCCCGACATACTTGGTGGGGCTACCCGGAGATCGAAGTAAACGATCGGATAAGGCGTCGAGTAGTTGGCCGCCTTCATCTGGGTTCCGGTGTTGTAGTCATTTTGTCTGTAGCTGTACTCAATCAAATCCTGGCGGATCCGTCGTTGGTCTTCTCCTTCATATTCCACCTCGGGGTAAAGGTGCTGCCATACTTGAGGCGGCATGTGGCCTACTTTTCTCCCCATCGAGGGCAAAGGTGTCAAAGAAGTAGGGGTTCGCTTGGACGTTGTTCACCGACGCCGTTTTTTGAATGAAGACTAAGACGTGTTTGGCGTTTTTCACGCCGGAGGAAATCGTCCATTCGTCTTCCACATCTCTTTTGTCGGGGCCGGGGACCAACATTTCTTTCAAGTAGCGCCACTGGGTCGGTTTCAGGAAGCTTTGATTGACAAGCTTTTGGCCCGCAGGCTTCATCCGCAGGTTGGGGACCCACAACTCAAATTTTCGGACAACAATTCGGCACGCGGTTCCGTCGTTTTGGAAAATCATTTCGTTGTTACTCTGCAGCTCGATGTTGAACGTGAGTTGCATCGGGGACAAGAGGTTGTCTTCCAGGTCCTCAAAGAACGAAAAGCAGTTGAGTGGAATTCCTGTTTTGACCGTTTTGATGGGGTCTCCCTGAGAAAGAAGCGCGCGGGCTCTGATGCCGAGGTTGGTTGCGGTGGCTGCTGTCACATTTGTGGCGTCGGTGTCGAGATACCAAAACTTGTCTTCGGCCACACTTTTGGCATAGTCGTCAGCATATTTCAGCAGGTTTTTCATGAAAATTATTTTTGGATGCCGTTGGCTTCGTACAGGTCTTTCCCCCCGGATGTCACCCTCATGGATCTGATGAGAGAGAAAGAGCCGTTGACTAGGGCCGACCGCGTGTCAGCCGCAATAAAAGCCCCGTCGGCGGTTGCCTGAAATTGGCCTGAAACCTTCTCGAGCAAGTGTGGCACCCTGAACATCGCGATATACAAAAGAGAAAAAATTTTCAAAATTGGTTTGCCAAAATTTGACTCAAAGAGCATTGCATCTGATCGGGGTGGGGCCGTGGGCCTGCGGCATTTCCGCAACAACTGCCTGTTTTTCCTGCCCCGCTTCTCAGCCATTGCAGCGGTTGTTTCCTTGGTTGAAGGTGCCTTTGTTGTTTTTTAAACAACCGGCGCCGCTTCTTTTTTGAGGCGTTTGCCAATGTCCATGAGGTTGTCACGGACTACACCCATGCCTTTGTGTTTGACGCGATACCGCCCGGCGCGCGGGTCGAAAAACTTCATCCACTCGCTTGGCAAATTCATCGTATACTTCAACCAGAAATTTCTCGGATCATCAAATCCACAATCCCCGGCAGAGAGTTCGAGCTAGTAATTTTGCGCTACCCACCACATCCCGGGTGATCGAGAAGTCGAAGTACAGACTGAAAATGTGCTTTTTGTCCTCGGCATCAGGGTCAACGAATCCCGTTGCCCCTGCAAAAACCTGTTGATGTGTGTGTAATCGTACATCCCGTCGGGGAACGTCAATGTTTGCCAGGCTTCTCCTTTCTTCCTCCACTTGATTTCGTTGTTTCCGTAGGCGGCCGGGACGTTGTGCCAGGAGTAGCTCATTGTGAGCAGCCATTTTTCCTGCGTGTCGAGCTCAATCGGTGGGTTGAAAAGAATTTCAAAGTCGTGGGACTTTTGAGAGGCGCCGTTTCGTTGCAGCTTCGCGAAGCTCGAGTAGAGCACCAGGTGGTACATCCTCCCGCTATATAATCGTGGATAATTTTTCGCCAGTAGTATTGGGTGATCTCGACAAATACCACCTCCGCGCAGCGCACCCCTCCTCGCTTCGCTCGTCGGGGAAGCTGCGCTGCGGTTGTATTTGTCGAGCTCATCCTATACTACTCAGCACTCGTTGAGCTTACGCCCCAGGAAACAGCGCCAACAACAGCGGCCGAGGTGCGGGGGTCGGCCTATTAGACGGAGGGGTGTTTGGGGCAAGAGCGATGGAAGAGCGACGAGAACCCCTCTTAGAGTGAGGGAGCCGCAAGGTGAGAGGGATGGATCAAGCAGGTTTGAAAGAAGAAGACCAATTATTAATACCACCCGAATTAATTTCTCGAAAAAATTTTCCCTATAATATAGCTTCCATGTTAGTGGATGAGTTGTTGGAAAGGGGATGGGCGGAAGATAGGGAAGCACCCATTCCAGCTCCTCGAAGAATGCGAGCGCCAGTATTGGCTCCCCAACAATATATTTCTCCACCAATTACTCGGCCGGTTGCGCCGCGGCGAAACCCTTTTGGGCCGTTTGACCCCTTGTATCCCCCCACGAAACACACGAAGACACAAGTTACAAAGAAATGCTTGCAACACTATTTGGATCTCCCTCCCGAAGGAGGGAGTGGAAGTTGAAAGTGGTCGCCGGTTTACCAAGTTGAGGTTTAGTGATAACCTTGATCATAATAAAACACAAACCATCATGAACGAGATCAACAAATTTGCCAACACTTCCTTTTACGTTCGGTATTCACATTCTTATTGGCTGAGGAATATTGACGACGGCTCTTCGCTTTTGTATTCAAAGGTGACAGACCGCAAACAATTTTTGATTCTAAAAATATCTGCATGTAATAACTGTTCATCAGTAGGATACCTAAAATGTGTGCAATTCCACAATTGGTTTCGGCTCCATCAAATCCTATACCAATTGTAGAACATTTTAGGAGGAGCCACCCACACTGTGCGCACAGTTATTGACAATACATATTAGCAAGGATTATAGCATATTAGTATTATATTAATCGCCACGAGGATTCACGATGGGTTTACCGCCGTTCCGACGCCGAAGAGTGGATACGAGAAATGGAGGAAGAAAGATTAAGAAAAGGCCGAATAAAAAGAGATAGCACCAAATGGGTTTGGGAAGCCCCTCTGACGTATTTGTCAAGCTTATGATGTCAAGCAACCGTTGATCGGAACAGGACCTTTGCCTCATTGGACACATATCAAGATAACCTTTTGCCTTTGGAGATGTCTCGCTTTACACCTATACAAAGAACCAGACCAGACAGATGTACGCAAAAAGCAAGAGAATTGGCGCAGAGTTTTAATCAACTTGAAACCTTTTCACAAGATTGCCCAAAAACTTCACTGGATGAACTTGACAAAATTGAATAACACTTCATCCAAGATAAACCAGTTTCTTATTGGTTGGGAATTCGTGTCTATGAACCCGAAAAACCGGGTTAGGAAATAAATTGGCGTATTCTTCGAAACCCCAACCCAAACCTCACAAACATTCTGACAATTGGAGTCTTTGAGGGACACGCGTTTGTTGTGAAAAAGATTGAGAGTTTGGGGCAAAATTATATTTGTCCTCACTGCCAAGGAAGATCCACGAAAGCAAGTAATCTGCAACGACACATCGCAACCTGTTCTCGAGGAGAAACTGTGGTGGTATGCCCGAACGAAAAAATTTAAAAACCACAAACCGCATTTGAAAGGGCTTTCTTCCCCAAATCAACAGCCTCACCCGAAGCGATCCGCTGGTTGGAAAGACAAGCCCACCAACGAGGCATCTATACGCACCACGCCTGATGTGGACATGGAAGGGAACCATGGCTTTTGGGTCACCCAGTGGATGGTTCACATTCAGAGCAAAAACAGTCTTTCAGTATCATGGTTGCTACTAGCATGGTCGTCCCCGGTGTTTTCCTGACCGCGATACCAAAATAACACACGGGGGAAATCCCAGAAGAGCTGTATCACGCAACCACGCGAACGGACACAAAAACGTCGGCAGCAGGTTTCATGTTGTTGAAGCTTGGTCATCACGCGTCAAACAAACACAAGAAGCCCTTACCTCGGGAAAAAAAAAGAAAGGACCCAACACCCACACTCCTTATTGAAAATGTTCACAAACCAATTTGTTTCTCAATTGGGGACACACTTAATCGCGAACCGACACACATCTGCGACAGAGATCCAAAGGCGCTGATTCGCAACTTTGTGGAAGAGATCGAACGGCGGGAAAAAGAATCAGGGAGGAAGTTAGAAAGGTTTTCCTACCCGAAACTTTCCACCTGCTTTCCAAAAAACAAAAAACTTTGATTGCAGGTTGGTGTGTGATGAAGTGCCCGTGCTTGGTTTCAATTCTGGCAGATATGACTTGAATCTTGTGAAAGAATATTTGTTCGATACTCTTTCAGATACCACGAAAAATCAAGAGTAGCCAAAAACGCAAACAAAATGTATCTCCTCACACAAAAGTTCCGTTACCTTGACATCATCAACTATTTGGGGCCCGGAACCAGCTATGACAGTTGGGTGAAGGCTTATGTGTGTGAGTCTGTGAAGTCATGGTTTCCATATGAGTGGTTTGAAAGCCCAGACAAGCTTGACTTTTCCGGCTTGCCAGGCCACCCCGAATGGTATTCATCCCTGAAAGGGAAATGGGTGTTGTCACCAGATGAATGGAAAGACTGTGTTCGGGTTTTCGAAGAAAAGGGGATGAAGTCTTTTGCAGACTGGATGCGCTATTACAACAATCTGGATGTCGCGCCCGGCCTCGAAGCTTTGGTCGGAGGACCGAGTCTACACCAAAAAAGGAATCGACATTCTGAAAGAGGCGGTTAGCATACCAGGAGTCAGTCTTCATTATCTTCTGCGAGGGGTGATTGAGCGTGGAGCAGAGTTATGGAGCCCATGCAAAGAGGCCTATGAGATGGTGAAAGGAGCTGTGGTCGGAGGACCGAGTCTTGTGTTCACCCGCCACCACGAAGTTGGAGTTACACAAATAAGGTCCCATCAAGTTGAGGAGCCCAAACCTTGTGGGAAAATCCTGGGTTACGACGCAAATGCCTTGTATTTGTCAACAATGCGTCAGGACATGGAATGCGGAAAGGAAACCATGATTCATGTACCCGAAAACCAAAAGGTCAGATCAGTTCCCAGGTTTGTCGAATACTTGCAGGAGGGAAAGTGGTTTGGTTTCGCAGAAGTTGATCTGAAAGTGCCCGAGGCGCTGGTACCCAAGTTTGAGGAAATGTGCCCCTTCTTTATCAACAAGCAGGTGCCGCAGGAAGCTGTACCAGACCACATGATGGATTATCTGAAGCGCACCGGCAGAAACCGAGGGGACGGAAGAAAGCTGGTGGAGCCCTGTCTGCGGAAAAAATGTTGGTCTATGCCCCACTCCTCCGTTGGTATGTCAACCACGGAGTGGAAATCACAGCAGTTCATAGAACAATTAATTACAAACCGAAAAAGATCTTTACCTGGTTTGTGGAGCAGGTAACAGAAGCCCGCCGAACTAGGGACACAGACAAAATCAAGGCGCTTTTGGCAGACGTGTTCAAACTCTTGGGGAACAGTGCTTATGGAAAAATGATTGAAGCTGTGGAGCGCCAAACAAACGTCATCTTCACAAAGGATGAGAAGGTTGTCGACAGAGCGTTGCGAAGCGCTTTCTTAATCAGATCTCGAAGAAATCGGAGATGCTGTACGAGCTGGAAAGCCGGAAGCCA
>JAEMWC010001831.1:0-5000 GCA_016490735.1 Pachyseris speciosa
GAATGGTTAACCAAGGAACTCCAAGGGCAACGAAAATGGAGCCTTATCTTAGGGTATTCGTTTGTAATCCTCAGCAAGTCAAACGGGTACTAAAAAGGAGGTAAATGTTCAGCATTCGCAGCAATTTTCGTGTTGCGTGGTAACCCTACTTTTCTAAAATACCGCAAATTACGCATATGAAAATCAAAGTGAGTTTTATCAACCAATTTGCTCCGCTAAACGGCAGTTAACTCAACAGGTGTCATATTAGAAAAGTCAGATATTTTGTGGTCCTTCTGTTGGTTCTTTTCAGGATGAAAATTTATGCCAATAATATCAAAGTGAAAACTTGTGTCGCTTCTGATTTTCGTCATTGGAAAAGACACCTTGCCTTATGAATGCATGCATATTATATTTTGTTGTTTACTGACATTTTCCCAGTCTGTGGCTAACTTTTGATGAGAGGACATTAAAGAGCAAGGCAAAGTTGTTTTCTGTCTGTCTCCAATGCTTCCAGCTCTTCGCCACAGCTTGATCACAAGGTTAAGTCCTTTTAAGGTTATTCCGCCGATTGGAGCATCAATCCAAAATTTTCAAAACTACGACGAAACGATTTGGGCGACTTTGGAAAACATCAAGGAGATCGAGCAAGCTCTGTCACAAGAAACTACGAAAGCGTTTTCTTCTTTGAAGGAGGACTTAAATTCTTCACTGAACCATCCGCATTCAAACTTAACAAGAAATGAGACGACAAACAGCGACGAACGGAATAACGAAAGAGAAGAAGAAGACGAGGACAAAGGGAACTGCGCAAGAGGAGTTTGCCAACAGGCTCTATGTAGCTCGAGTGATTCTGAACTGGAGTTTAGTATCAACATTGGTAATTCTCAACTTGCGATTCGTTATTCCTCTTCTGAAGAAGATACCTCTTTTGATAGCCAGCCTTTGAATGTATTACAAAAGTCGACCTTAATCTAGCCACAACTAATGTGCCTCAGTTCGATCCCCGTGGAATCCGTGCCGGTGATCAAGCGGCAAGGAACAGGGTAGCTTACTTTTATGGTACTTACATGAGTAACACTTTACTTTCGTATAATATATAAATTAAAACCTTGAGAAACTGTAAAACGACGATTAATTCACTACAAATAAAACACATTTTAGATTGCACTGTTATCCGTTACTTGAAATGTATCTAACGGGACTGAAAGGCGGTGTACTTATCAGTCCTTAGTGTGTTCTACTATAAAACCACAAAGCAACACATAAAGGGAGTGTTTAGAAATGACAACGGCGACACTGAAGAACACCCCAAAGTAATTGGCCGTTTTAATAAGTTCGTCACAAATTCTACTCCATTCCTTTACCGCACCGCGCGAAACGACGTGAACTAAATGGTCAGAGTCAAGATTTTGATGAAGTCGTGCATTCATGAGCACACGGCAGCGAAACTTCCATTATCTTTTCTCACCGGCTACAAGGCTTTGGATACTCCGTTCACGTAACGAGGAACATAATTTAAATTACCCACTTAAAGCTACTGCACTACGGACCAAAGAGTCACCACAGTCCAGCATGGTATTTTCTGAAAGCAACCACACGGAAACACTGCTACATAGGTTACAACACATCAGGACTTGCCGACACATCACATCAGGCTATACCCACACATCAGGTCTTGCCAATTCTGTAAACCTGCATTAACAAATAAAGTTTAATCTGTGTATGTATGTATGTGTATGTATGCAGTCTTATCACACTTTGCTGGGTGACAAGAAAGCGATAAATACCCGTTCACTACTCGTTCAGCATGGAAAATGAACAACAGATCGAAAGTGAAGTATAAACTGCATTTGTCTATTCGTAGTTTACGAGATATTCCGTTCCTGATGACATCAATTATAAAGGCGGCAAGGCAATCATTTTTTCCGTGAATATGGCACGAACTTTAATTCTTTGTACAGACTATGATCATGGTCGAAAAATAAAAACAAAGATATGAAATTAAAAGCGAATTCTAGTATCTTTAATAGCTTATAAGTAAAGAAAAAGTATTTATTAAATTAAAACCTACTTTCATGAATAGCTTGGTTTAAGAGTGGCAAAAAAACTTGATTTGCGGATTCGAAGGAAACTTGCTAAATAAAATTCGTACTACAGTCGAACCTCCCGTAAGTGATCACGCAACATTTCAAGCCTTGGTGGTCCCTTACGAGATGTCAGGCCCTGTTTGCACTAAGACGAAAATTGGAGTTTAGCGTTTGCAAACAAATGAAAACTTTGTAATCACCAATTTTTTGTTTTCGTAATCCTGTTCGCACATGAAGAGGCGAATTTTTTTTTAGTGACAGATGGCTGTAATGCGAGGCAACCGCAAAAAACACACTAAAGGAGTCCGTGCAGGCCTGTCATTTACTTCCTATCAATTTGATGTCCCAATGACTGATGGATGTCAAGGAACAAAGGATTTTTAAAACAAGAATAATCAGGTTTCGGTAAAACGTCAAATAGAAAAGTAACTTCCATTTTTTTAAGTATTACTTGCTTTTTACTGTTGAAAAGTGGGGGGGGGGCTAAAGCCCACCCTCCCCCCTGCGCGATCCCTGTTATTGAAGATATTAGGGAGCTTTAGCAACGACGACGGCGACCGCAATGAAAACGTCACTTCAAAATATAACTTCTCGTTTTTGTAACGCTTTCGCTATTATTCCAATTTGTTTAACTTGGAAAATACTGGCGAACTATTCAGGGACTAAATTGTTATGAACGCCGTTAAAGTAAAGAAAAAGAAAGAAAAATTTACAGTCACACGCTCACGTTCTCGAGAAAACCTAAAATTTCGTCATTTCACGTTGTTGTTTTGAAGAGGACGGGAAAGAAATGTACCTAGATGTAAAACGCACGTGCAGAGCCATTGTTTTTGCTCATTAAGCCTATTGTTTTGTGACGTTCTCGTTGCCGTTGCCGTCGTCGTTGCTAAAGCTCCCTAATGACTCATTTCGTTACAGGCAGAATTCAAAGCTCTTACTGACAGGCGAATTGCCTGTTTAATTTTGAGGGATCCAGCTTCTAATCGCGTCCATTCCTGGTTCTGTAACTAAGTGAGTACGCAGGGACCAGGAGCCTCCATATGCACTGTTTCCTTGAGTCAACGTTTGCGCGTATCTTTCTATTTTTAGAACGGCTTTTTCTGCAGTAGGCTCCAATTTCTTGGGAAAATCTGTTTCCAGTAAATTCCGCCCACAAGCATCCGTAAAAAAATTGTGGCCAAAGGTGGGAAGCGCGTTGTTCCGATCCTTCTCTTGGGCATTCTAAACAGTGCGTGCGAATTTAGAAACCCACAGCCTTCTAAAAATAGAAAAGATACGCGCAAAGGTTGACTCAAAGGGCTTGTATGGGAGAATGAGGGACTTGTCCCTTGTTGACGGTCTAGTTATTACTCAGAGTGTTTGGTCTCTCTGAGGGAGTCTGACTCTGTTCACTCTTCCTTCTTGGCTTTGTTTTCATCCCCCGCTTTCTTGCTAAATCTCCATGAAGAGCCTGTTCTTGGCGAATACGCCGGATCCACTTGATGCCACGGTTCTCCACCAAATGTAACAGGGGCTTTTCGGGGGATTTACTTCCATGGCTAAGCGAGAGGTGCCCTGTCACCTTCCGGGATCGTTTTACATCAAGTGGACCGAACTTCATTCAGGAACATGGCGTTTATTGTAGATATTGACTCATTTCGTTACAAGCAGAACTCAAAGCTCTTACTGGCAGGCGAATTATCACTATATAGATATATGCGAATTCCGACCAATGATAATGATAATGATAATGATAATGATAATGATAATGATAAAGAATGACCCTCGCAGTTGTAATCGCGATTTATGCAACTGCGAAAAGAAGCCTGAGAAAAATTTAGGACTTCAACGGGATTTATTTCATATATCATTCACGATAATGATAATGATAATGATCACAACATATTTATGCAGGATGACTATTTCAGTTATAAACGCTGCTATCAAGTATCAACATGGGTCCTGCGTAAAATAGATGAAAGAAAAATGAATAAAAGATAAAATATGCAAAAATGTAAAAAGCTACATAAGAAATCCTAAAATATACATATAGCAAGAGATAACAAGGCTGGAACTAGAACGCTCTTTTAGTCGATTCTAACTTAACTCTATCAATAACTAGTTTGTTCTTATTCCTAATGTCATAATCATTCGAACAGCTCATTCACTTAAGTAAGCTTAGCGAACCGAAAGAAATTCTCACTATTCACACCTTTACAATCTAAAGCTCATTTCACATTCCAAAGGCGTTTCTCCAAAGGCAGGTGGAAAACAACTAAATGAATCGCTTTATGATCAGAAAGATTTTGATGTTTGCGAACTTCACTTAAATCTAGTTTTACTGAAAAATGTCCTGTACCAATAAATGAACACGCCTCGCACCTTTTAGATTTGCCAGAAGAAAGGCACTAAGAACTAAACTTTCACTGAGGTACACAGCTTCTTTACTTTCATTCGCTCCGTAGATGTCAGAAAAGATGTTCGCGATGTCATCTAGTTCTTACCAATGAAAAGGAACTTTATTTGCTTGTTTATGTTTTACTAAAAAAAATGTCATGTGTTAGGTTTAAGGGGTATGGGGTTAAGAAATTTGATCGTCGTCGCGCCAATATATATGTGAGCTCGGGGCAGCTTAAAAGAAAGTTGATGGGATCTGGCACTCTGCACTGACCAAACGGGTCTCAAACAAATCGTCGTCCACTGGGGTTGAGCGGGAACATTTTTCTAGGAGGAGGATACAGCAATACTGTAAGAAAGGACAAAAGAAATGATTTATACGCTTCATCAACGTGAGGCAGCTGACAGCAACGTCATTATAATATATCATGAGTGCAATCAGCCTGTCTCTTCGTAAGCTATTTGTTGTGCAAATCGTTTGCTAATAACTTTGAAGTCAAGAGGTGCTGTAGTTCAACAGATTTAATTTTTGAGGTTATTCTATCTAAACAAGAC
>JAEMWC010001831.1:10000-12500 GCA_016490735.1 Pachyseris speciosa
GGTTGAACAAGAAGTAAAACTAATAAGGAGCCAATTTTCTAACGTTTATCAGCAGGAAAAATCAACAAAAAACAAAAAGGAGCAAAAAGGAGTACAATCAACGTTATGATCGAGTCTTCGCTGCCATGATGACATAAATGAAGGCGTAAATACAAACGTTTAAACGACCAATATTACATTACTAGGCCGAGTTCAAAAAATGATCACTAACAGTTTGACTGAGAAGCAATCTGAGGGAAACAGGTTGAACAAGAAGTAAAACTAATAAGGAGCCAATTTTCTAACGTTTATCAGCAGGAAAAATCAACGTCTTTTTAAATAGTAGTTCAGTTAAATAAGCTTTTTCTATATTTTCACAGACTTTCCACCAATCTAAAAGGAGCAGAGGTTTCTCTTTGTTGTTTCTGCTGTCCATTGATCTTCAGTGCGTCTTTGTCTTTTTTGTTTTCTCTCATCGCGAGAAAGCAAATGACAAATCACAGCGAAACCCTTCTTTCTTGTTGTCAAATCCGAGATCATGGAAATTAAGGTTTTTACTTTTAAATAATTTTTTTTCAGAGTAAACTTGATATTAAGGGGCTTTAAGGTATACTGAACTGAGAATAGACAAAATGAACCCGATGTATATTGCTAGTATTGGTCCAGTACATCTCCAGAAATGGCACACGGTAATATATGTTTTAAATGCATCACATCACCAAATTCCTAAACTGAAAAAAAAGTCCGAACCCGTGATCTCTGCTTGCGATACCGGTGCAGTTGTTCTACTGGATTTAGCCAGTACGCACTGAACTGTGAGTCATCGCCATTTTGCCGGAGGTGGAAGATGAAGACTAGAAGCCGAGAACCGGTACGTACTGCAGATTGAGCGGTATTGCAAAGCCTTCACATCCACAAAAAATAACGAACCGAAGCAAAATAAAATACAATAAAAAAACCGAGTACGTCTCTAAAGTCACTTGCCTGTTTCTTCGTTTCGTCTTGAAGGAACGGCTTTCTATATGGGTGAAATGATTGGAGTGATAAGTAATATTTAAAAATTGCAATTTTGAAACTGAGAAAAGGAAACTATGAACGAGCCCAAAATTGAATTGTTTAGTAATTAATTCCATTTCCGACAGACGTCTCTTTACGGGTTGGCTGTGCAATGTCTCGATAATTACCTTTAGAGTACTAATATCTGCATCTGCAGGGTGCATCTACATTTGAATAAAAGAAACAAGAAAGCTTTTTCTCCCGCAGTTGCGCTTTGCCGGCTTTCATATTTTGTCGAATTAAGGAATACTATTTCGTTCGAGTGTAGAGACCATCTTGGCTTCACTACTAATAAGATCAGTTTGCGGGTTTCTCAGATACTTCTTCCTCAGTTAGGTAAGTTAATTTGTTCGCTAAATATGTTCTCAGTGTATATTTAGAGTTGATAACGTCTAGATCTGTATTAGCTAAGCATAATTGTTCTATATGGTCGGTTGTTTTCGTCCGTTAATCTCGAAATACTAAGATCAAAGACCATACGAATATTTAGCTTCAAGAATCATTGCTGACAAGTACTAGTTAGTCTCCGGTGAGCCATCTTTATCATAATTTAGTGAAAACGCCTTATCATGCAAGGACTGTAAACTTATACAGCCCTAACGAACTAAGCGCGGAGAAGCGAGGTAAACTGATTTTGTTAAGACCCTCGCTAACTACTATGTGGATGCCGGTTTTATGGTTACAGACATGTTACGTCGGTTCGTGTATCTCCACCTCGCTGGTCTGTATTGCCACTACGGTAGCCTATCATCTTCTGAAGCTTACATCTACTGAAGCCTACATGAAGTTTCGTCATGCTAGACGACTGGATACTGTAAAATATCAACATAGTACATACATATGCGACGAATGATCAATCAGAGCTAATATTTTTACCATTCGTGTAGCTTCATGTTATGGATAGGTTCTTCTCCTTTTTTAATCAGTTCTGTGGTGGAATATCTGATCATAACCGATCCAGTTTAGATGTTTTGGAAATAGGCAGATTGCCGTGGCTACAATTACAGACAAGAAATATTCATATTTACTGAATTATTTGCTCTTCTCCCGGCAGTTGTTGCTATGAGGTTAGTTTTCAATGTTTACGTTCTCCTACCGAGTTTAATACTTATAAAATTACCATGAAATGGTAGCGTTTCCCGCAATTTAAAGTTTTCACACTGACATGTAAATATCAACCAGTTGCTAGGAGGTGGGCGGCAGTACAATGAGATATGTTTTTTGTTTGTTTTGTTTTTTGCTGTTTTTGAGTTTTGCATATCAGTCAATTTCATATAAGGAAAAGGTTAAGGTTTAAAACCAATTTCGTTCCATAGAAACAAGTGGGAGTCTTGTTACAACGGCCGTTTTCTTCTTCTTTACAATAGACGATAAAGGCGTGCTACCTTTTTCAATGTATATTTCTGTTAGAGGCAGAGAGTATATATCTTAATAAGAGAGGTCACGTATTCTACGGAAAAGTTTC